>JAQQAC010000477.1:36118324-36193491 GCA_029783875.1 Phataginus tricuspis
CATTCTCTATATATTAGATGTTTTATTCTTTGCCTTTAGTTAGTATTTGGATGGTCTGCTTTCTTTGCTATGATTTTATTTTCTCTCGTGACCGCTTTTTAGCCTTAGGGGTACTTCCCTCTAGAGCAGTCCATTTAAGATATCCTGTAGAGGTGGTTTATGAGAGGCCAAGTTTCTCAACTTTCGTTTGTCTCGAAATTGTTTAATCCCTCCGTCATATTTAAATGATAATCGTGCTGGATACAATATTCTTGCTTCGAGGCCCTTCTGTTTCATTATGTTAAATATATCATGCCATTCTCTTCTGGCCTGTAAGGTTTCTGTTGAGAAGTCTGATGATAGTCTGATGGGTTTTCCTTTGTAGGTGATCTTTTTTCTCTCTCTAGCTGCCTTTAATATTCTGTCCTTATCTTTGATCTTTGCCATTTTAATTGTTATGTGTCTTGGTGTTTTCTTCCTTGGGTCCCTTGTGTTGTGGGGTTCTGTGGATTGCGATACTATTTTTTTCTCCAGCGTGGGGAAGTTTTCAGGAATTATTTCTTCAAAGACACTTTCTATCCCTTTTTCTCTCTCTTCTTTCTCAGGTACTCATATAATGCGAATATTGTTCCCTTTGGATTGGTCACACAGTTCTTTTAATATTCTTTCATTCCTAGAGATCCTTTTATCTCTCTCTGCCTCAGCTTCTTTGTATTCCTGTTCTCTGATTTCTATTCCATTAACAGTCTCTTGCATCTCTTCCAGTCTGCTGTTAAGCCAGTTGATGGCTTGTCTGATTTCTGCCTTGTCTTTCCTCACTTCCCTCACTTCCTCCCTCAGCTGTTGCACATTTCTCTGTAGATCCATCATTATGGTTATGACTTTTATTCTGAATTCTTTTTCAGGAAGACCGTGCATTTCCATCCCTTCAGTCTCCCTTTCCGGGGTTGTCTGGTTGATTTTAGTCTGGACCATATTCCTCTGCCTTTTCATGGCTGTAGAAGTGGTCATTGGTAGTTGCCACATATGTCATCTGGGGTCTTTAAGACTTTAAGAGAAAAAAAAAAGAAATAAAGAGAAGAAAAAACAAAAAACAAAACAAAACCACAAAACAAAACAGAAAAACAAAACAAAACAAAAGAAAAAAAACGCCCACCAGGAGTAGATTCTGTGGGGATGCTGTAGGTGGCGCTGTTGCTCCACTATTCCACAGCCGCGGTCACGCCGCTCCGCAGGGCCGTTTTTAGCTCTGGCCAGGGCCGGAATGAATGGGAGGCTGCTGATGTCCGCCTTGCGGTGTGCTGACTCCTCTCATGTGTAGATGCAGGCTGTACGCTTTCCTGTGTATTTTGGTCTCTCTTTTAGGAATAGTTGTATTTGCTGTATTTTCGTGGGTATAAATAGTTTTGGGAGTAGATTTCTGCCGCCCTGCTCATGCCGCCATCTTCCTGGAAGTCCTCTCACTTACCTTTTAAATCAGAATTCTAACTTGTATTTGTGGGCTTTCTGTTACTGCATACTATGTAAATATTTATAACTAAGCTATAAACTCTTTGAGGTACTGGGAAATTATTTTGAGTGTGATCTATTCATTTTCTCTCCCAGAGTTGATGTTCTCCTCTGAAATGGAAGAATATCCTGGAAAAGATAAAGGAATCAAAGCTTCCTCATAATGCCAACTCACCTTCAGAGTAATAATGAATTTTCACATTCTTATTTTTAAATGTATTTTTCTAAAAAATGTACAGATGTCTTTGAATTGACTTTTTGATTATACAATACTGCAAATTTTCTCAAGATAATGGAAAATGTTAAAATTGTATCTGCAATTTATACCCAGACATTAACCTCCATAACATTATCATTTTAATGACAAAGGAGATAATGAGCTAGAGACCAGTAAGTGAAAGTATTTATTTCGTTTTCTCAATTTAGTTGCATTTATAATCATTATCTTATAAAGCACTAATACAGAAAATGCTTTAACTTAGTATTACAAAATATGTATCAAGTTTAAACATCAAATTTAGGTAACAAGGAAGGGGGAGAAAAAGACCTTCTTTATTTTTAATGTCTCCTTATTGAATAAATTGAAGTATGAAATTTGTCTTTTTTGAAACAGGCTTAGTGGTTTATCATGTAATAAGTATAATATAATTTAGCTTGCAAGATGCTTTAATATTAATAAAAAGGAAATGTACCTTTTTCTTTGAAAAATTTTATAACCATGGAAGTTTATTTCCCTTTAAAATCTCTATCAGTGGCTCCCTTATCTGGTCACACATCATAATCATCTAGGGAGCTTTAAAATTACATATGCAGCAAAAGAGAGCTGAGTGGGCCAAGAGCTCAGGGGAGTAAAGGAGAGGCCTGTTGAGCTTGTTGAGCTAAAACTCAGTTTACCTCTGCAGAGCCCTTTCCTCTGCCTCTTTTTTTACGTGACACGGAAATATGAGTAGAAATGCACCATGCCTATTCTCCAGCTCTTTGTCAGAGAGATCTTTGGCTCTTCGGGAAATCCCACTCTTGAGGTGGGTCTTGCGCTGGAATAAATCTCTTCAGAGCTGTGTACAGTGGTGCCTCAACTGGTATGAGACCCTAGAGCTCAAGACAATGGTAAGACTTGCTGTGGGAAAAGGTGTCTCAAAGGCTCTTGAGCACATCAGTAAAACTATTGGCTTGATTAGCAATCAACTGATTGTTGTGGAACATAAGAGGATTGACAAACTGGATAGAGATGGATGGCTCTGAGAATAGAGACGGATAGCTTTGAGAACAGGACTAAATTTGGTGTGAGCACCGTACCAGGAATATCTTGTTGTCTATAAGGTTGGAGCTGCTGAAAAGGGGATTCCCCTGTTGTCACAGAATCGTGAATGTGCTGGCAATTCTGAAGTCATTCTTCCTGTTCCAGCTTTCACGGTGATCAGCCATGGTTTTCTTGCTGGCAACAAGCTGGCAGTGCAGTACAGGATCCCATCAGCAAACTTCTGGGAAGCCATGCTCACTAGAGCCGTGGCTTACCACACCTGAACAACGTCATCAAAGAGATATGAGAAAACCAATGTGGGAGATGGTGATAGACTGAATAACGTCCCCCAAAGTTGTCTGTGGTGCAATGCTTGGAACCTTACATTGGCGAATTTTGCCAATGTGATGAAGGTTGTAAACTTTGAAATGAAGAGATTATCCTGTATTATCTGGGCGGGACTGCGTAATCACATGAGTCCTTAAAATCAGAGAACCTTTCCTGTCTGTGGTTAGAGATATGATGAAGAAGAAAGGGCAGAGAGTTGTGATGTTGCTGGCTTTGAAGAAGGAGGAGAGTGGCCATAAGCCAAGGAAGTGGGCAAACTCTAGAAGCTAACAACAGCCCATGGTTGACAGCCAGCAGGAAAGTGGATGTGGGCTCAGTCCACATCTTTAAGGAACTCCATTCTGCTCTCATCCCAAATGAGCAAGGAAATAGATCCTCCCCCAAACCTACAGAAAGGAATCCAGCCCTGCTGAAGACTTATGACATGACTGTAAGATGGCAAATGTATGTTTAGATGATAAATTTAGAGTCATTTTTATGGCAAAAGTAGAAAGTTAATACAAGGTTGAAGGGAGTTTTGCTCTTAATATCATAGAGAATAAAGCCCTAGAGCTGTTGTGGAATGCAATTGGGAAAGCTGGTTATGCTGATAATGCAACTCATAGGGGAAAAGTTGCCTTTAAATTCTTCAGGTCTGGGAAGTATGACCTGGACTTCAGATCTCCCAGTCACCCCAGCAAGTACATAATCCCTTAGCAGCTGATGGACCTGTACAAATCTTTTCATCAGGGAAAACCCACTAGTGTCTTATCAAAAACCCTAGCCATGATGATTCGGAAACTTGGAGGAAGTTCATTGTTAATGTATGTCTCCAATGATTGGCTCAAAATCATCATTTTTCTCACCTTTTTCCCTGCATCAAGTGTGGGTAGAGTGATATATTTGGTAGAGTTTCTGAAGTGTCAACAGGCAAGATCCCCAGTGGGATTTTTGTTGTTTCTTGGGGAAGCAAAATAAAATATTCAGTACTTAATATCTGCCTCTTCCCACTCTCCCCAGGAAGAACAAAACATACATAGACTCCTAGGCCCTGTCCCTAGAGGTTCAGATTCAGTAGGTCTGAATGGAGCCTGGAAAACTATTTTTTAGAAAAAGATATCCCAGGTGATTATGATACAGCCAGTAGACCAGCTTTTGGGACCTCTGGCCAGTAACCATTTGTAATCTATTATGAAACATAAAACTTGGATTATAGCAGATGAATTGATTTGATCTTGATCAAATTGCTAGGTTTCTGAGAAGACAAGAAAATGAAAAAATTAGTAAAAAGCATGGTAACTGCTTTCTATAGGTTCATAAACTAGTCAGAAAACATAGGTGGGCATACTAGTTGAAGAACCTAGGAAAGTATTATGGGTAGGATTGGGTGTGACATGGTGTGGGGATCACAGGGAAAACAGGGTAGCACAGAGAAGGCAAACAATGAATCTGTGGCATCTTACTACCCTGATGGAGAGTGACTGCATTGGGGTATGGTGGGGACTTGATAATATGGGTAAATGTAGTAACCACATTGTTTTTTCATGTGAAACCTTCATAAGAGTGTACATCGGTAATACCTTAATAATAATAAAAAAAAGATTGGGTGTGAGCATGTCCTTTATAGGATGGATGGATTTCTATGGGTAGAGATGACAGCAAGAAAAAGACCATACACATGGGTGAGCCCTGCAGGGTTTTTATTTGGGAAACTATCAAATAGTAAAAATGTCAAAAGACTAGTGTAATAGCAACTAATCTAGACCAACCTAGATTTAATAGTTATTAAAATTTTGCCCATTTGCTCATTTGCTTTATCTTTCTTTATAATTCCCCTTTTTTTCTTGCTAAATCTTTCTAAAACAAGTTGGTAGCCTCATGTCACTTCAGCTGAATATTTAAGCATGCATCCTCCAAAAATAAGAACATTTGTCTACATCACACAATATCATTAAAATAGCTGAAAAATAGCAATTTCAGTCTATTTTCAAATTTACCCAGTTGCCTCTCATGATATAATCAAGGTTTACACATTTCAGTTGGTTGGTGTATCTCTTACCTCTTAAAATCATCTTACCTTTTTTCCTCATCATATTTTTTTAATTCAAAATTTTACTGAGGTAAGTGTAGATTCATGCAAATGTCAATAATAGAGATCATTTTTTTTCTAGTATACTTTGTTAGTGTCTCTAATGATAACATGCAGCATGCAAATTTAAGAAATAATACAGAGAGATCTTTTGTACATTTTGCCAATGTCTGCCGGGAGCCAACCTATACCACCTGCCTGATGGCACAGCCCAGGAGGCTAATGGATGGATACCGCACAGTGGACCTGCAAAGGGGAGGCTACTGATATCTTTTCTATTGCTTAATTTGACCATTCCCCCAGTCCGAACAGCCCTCGTGAATCAGAAAAAGCCCCCGAGGAAATGACCGTTAGGAACCGTCGAGCAATCATAAAAACCCAGCTTGTCGACAGATTCAAGATGCTGGCATGAGAGGTGACATGGAGAACTCCTTCCAAAACCACAAATAGTACAAAAATATAGTTAATTAATACAACTAAACCTAAAATAGCAACAAGAAAGAAGGCTAAACCAGACTGCAAAGAGATCTCACGAACAGCAGGGAAACGTAGGAAAGCGTTAATCCGGTGGGACCCAAGCCCTTCCCCCAGCCCATCTCACCGGCAGGAGGAAGAGAAACAGAGTGACTAGGGGGTGGAAGCGTGGGACTGCTCAAAACCTAGCCCTGGAGATCTGCTTTGTGAGCGGAAGTCTATTGTGTGGTGCTCTGAACGTTGGGGAGCTCAGACTGGCGGAGTGCTTGGGACATTGACATTCCGGCTGTTTGTGGAGGAGGGGATCCACACTCAGCCGCTCTGTGTCAGAGGAAGGGCGGGCGGTCTGACAGGCTTCCTAGCAGTGGGAGGGCTGCTGAAGGGGCAGGATTTGCACAGAGCTTGCTGCACGGGAGAAGGGAGAGCTGAACAAGGTTGTCTGGGCGTGCTCTGCCCAGCTGGTTGGGAACTTAGAGGAGCTTCAGGTGCTCCATCCCCCTGGCTGCATACTCAGCTCCGTGGCCCCCACTGTGACATACAGCCTGCCAAACGTGCCTACTGGCCTGACAACACCGGCTCGCAAACCGGCAGTCACTGCACAGGCATCATGCCAGCTAGAGGTAGGCCCCAACTAAAACAGCTGGAGACACAAAGCACAGAGGCTTACACGTGTGTACTTGGCCCACTGGCGCTGATGCTGGAGACAGGCACCGCAGACGGAAAGGAGGAAAGAGATCTATCCTCCCCCCAGGCACCAGCTCTGCTCCCCTATGACCCCAACCTCACTCTAAGGGACGAGCACCTCCCTGGAGTTTCTGCGCACTAGTGGGCACCACACAAAAACATGAAACATCAAAAGAACATGATTCAGACCAAAATCTCACAAACCCCAGAAAAAGGGCCAAATGAAACTAAACTCACCAATCTTCCTGAAAGAGAGTTCAAAATAAAAATTATAAACATGCTTATGGAGGTACAGAAAAATGTTCAAGACCTCAGGAATGAATTTAAGATGGAGATTCAATCATTAGGAAACCCCATAACTGAAATGAAACATACAATGGAGGGATTTAAAAGTAGATTAGATGTAGTAGAAGAGACAGTAAATGGAATAGAAATTAGAGAAGAAGAATACAAAGAAGCTGAGGCAGAGAGAGGAAAAAGAATCTCTAACAATGAAAGAATATTGAGAAAACTATGTGACCAATCCAAACAGAACAATATTCTCATTATACGGGTACCAGAAGAAGAAGAGAGAAAAAGGGATAAAAGTGTCATTGAGGAGGTAATTGCTGAAAACTTCCCCAATCTGGGGAAGGAGACAGTCTCTCAAACCATGGAGGTGCACAGATCTCCGGAAACAAGGGACCCAAGGAAGACAACATCAAGACATATAATAATTAAAATGGCAAAGATCAAGGATAAAGAGAGAGTTTAAAAGCAGCGAGAGAGTGAGAAAAGATCACATACAAAGGAAAACCCATCAGGCTATCATCAGACTTCTCAACAGAAACCTTACAGGGCAGAAGGGAGTGGCATGATATATTTAATGCAATGAAGTAGAAGGGCCTTGAACCAAGAATACTCTACCCAGCAAGGATATCATTTACATTTGAAGGAGGGATTAAACAATTTTCAGATAAGCAAAAGCTGGGGGAATTTATCTCCCACAAACCACCGCTACAGTGCATTTTGGAGGGACTCCTATAGAGAGAAGCATTCATAAGGCTAAGTAAATGTCACCCAAAGGAAGACAAAGAGTACAGAATATGATTGATAACATACAGAGAAAGGAGGAGGAAGAAAATGGACGAAGAAAAAAAAAGAACCTTTATGTTGTGTTTCTAATAGTATACAAAGTAAGGTAAATTAGACTGTTAGATAGTAAGGGAATTACCCTTGAACCTTTGGTAACTACAAATCTAAACCCTGCAATGGCAATAAGTACATACCTATCGATAATCACCCTAAATGTAAATGGTCTGAATGCAGTAATCAAAACACATAGAGTTACTGAATGGATAAAAAAACAAGACCCATCTATATCCTGCCTACAGAGACTCACTTCAAACCCAAAGACATACACAGACTGAAAGTAAAGGGATGGAAAAACATATTTCATGCAACTAATAGTGAGAGAAAAGCAGGACTTGCAGTACTTGTATCAAACAAAATAGACTTCAAAAGAAAGAAAGTCACAGGACACAAAGAAGGACATTACATAATGATAAAAGGGTCAGTCCAACAAGACGATATAACCATTATAAATATCTATGCACCCTTGGGGTATGGGTGGGGACTTGATAATATGGGTAAATGCAGTAACCACATTGTTTTTTCATGTGAAACCTTCATAAGAGTATTTATCAATAATACCTTAATAAAAAAAATTAAAAATATATATATTGTCCACCCTACACAAGCAATTTACAGGTTCAATGAAATCTCTATTAAAAATGGCATTTGGCACAGAAATAGAATAAACAATACAAAAATTTATATGGAACCACAAAAGACTCCCAAAAGCCAAAACAATCTTGTGAAAAAAGAACAAAGCTGGAGTTTCACACCCTGGATTTGAAACTACATTAGAGAACCATCGTGACTGGAACAATATGGTATTGGTATACAAACCAATTGGTATAGATAAATGGAACAGAATACAGAGCCCAGAAATAAATCCATGCATATATGGTCAATTAATTTAAGACAAAGGAGTTACGAATATACAGTGGGGAAAGGACAGTCTCTTCAACAATTCGTTTTGGGAAAAGTGGGCAGTCACATGAAAAAGAATGAAACTGGACCCTTATCTTACACAATACAGAAAAACTAAGAGGATTAGAGACTTATATGTAAGGCCTGAAATCATAAAACTCCTACAAGCTAAGCTCCTTGGCACATATTGGCACTGATATTTTAGATTTGATATCAAAAGCATAGGCAATAAAAACAAGTGAGACTACATCAAATGAAAAAGCTTCTACACAGCAATGGAAACCATCCACAAAATGAAAAGGCAACCTACTGAAAGGGAGAAAATATTTGCAAATCATATATCCGATAAGGGGTTAATATCCCAAATATATAAAGAACTCACACAATTCAATAGCAAAAAAAAAAGAAGAAGAAAGAAAAAGTGAAAGCTTACTTTAAAATGGGCAGAGACTCTGAATGCACATTTTTCTATAGAAGACAGCCAACACATACATGAAGAGGTGCTCAGCGTCACAAGTCATAAGGAAAACACAAATCAAAACCATAATGAGATCACCTCATACCTATTAGAAGAGCTATTATCAAAAAAGACAATAAATAACAGGTGTTGGCAAGGGTTTGGAGAAAAGGGAATTCTGTGCATTGTTTCTGGGAATGTAAATTAGTGTGGCCACTATGGAAAACAGTATGGAGGATCCTCAAAAACTTAAAACTAGAATTACCATATGGTCCAGCAATTCTACTTCTGGGTATTCATCCAAAGTAAATGAAAACAGTAATTCAAAAAGATACATGCAATGCCATGCTCACTGAAGCATTATTTACAGTAGTCAACACATGGAAACAACCTAAGTGCCCTTCAATAGAGGAATGGATAAAGAAATCCAAACATACACAATGGGATATTAATTAGTCACAAGAAAGAAAGAATCCCTGTAATTTGCGACAAGGATGGACTTTGAGGGGATTATGCTAAGTGAAATAAGTCAATGGAAAAAGATAAATACTGTATGATATCACTTATACCTAAAAAAAATAGCTCATAGACACAGAGAACAGATTGATAGTGCCAGAGGCAGGTGGGAAGTGGGCAAAATGGGTAAATAGGGTCAAAAGGCACCAACTTCCAGTTAGAAAACGAGTAAGTCATGGGGATATAATGTATTATATGGTGATATACTTAATAATACCATACTGCATATTTGAAAGTTGCTGAGAGTAGATCTTAAAAGTTTTCTTCTTGAGAAAAAAAGTTTTGTAACTATGTATGGTGACAGATGTTGACTAGACTTATTGTCATGATTTCACAATTATACAAAAATCACATCAATATGTTGCACAACATGAAACTAACATAATATTATATGTTGACTATACCTCAATTTTAAAAAATTATGTAATTTTCTAGGTTGTATGGCACAAGTGGCAGAGAAGTTTGCATTACACTCTGAATATGCCGCACAACCATTTCTCGTTCTGGATCTTAATCACGGTTAGTAGCCTTATATTATATTCAATAAATAGACAAGAGGGAAATGTACAAGTGTGCAATATACTGGGAACTTAAAGAGGTCTACAAGGCATTGTGATTCCTTCTTAAGGGTAGAGAATGCAAGATGCAATAACTGGTACTCTATTTTGGATAGGAGGCCCTGGCAAGCCCAAGACAATTAGGTAGCAAATATTTTACTGATGTGTGAGATGCCAGGATATCATTTATCTCCCACCTTCTCAAGCTAACATGTCTCCCAAGGCCTTTCATGTTCTAGTCACTTCTTGCTCATTAGAACAGATTAGCAGGTTGTTATCAATATAGTGGACAAGTGTGATGTTCTGCTGGATATACAGCCAATCCAGATCTTGTAACATTACGATAGAGGACGGGGGAATTAATGTAACCCTCAGGCAAACCTGTTTCCATACACTGTTGTCCATCCCCTGTGAATGAGAACTGCTTCTTTGTTGTCAGCAATGGAAAATCATGTATCTGCCAGCTCAATAGCTGCATATCTAAAGTCATGCCAGTATATTCTGGCAAATATATCTTATCTGGCACAACTGTAATTATTGTTACAACTTGAGTTTAGGATATGTCACTTTTCTCCTTCAGGGTTCATATCACTTTTGTAGGACCTAAATCATTAGAATAAATGGGGATGTGTTGGGACTTGCTGCCTTTGCATTGTTTAGGTTCTCACGGGTAGCACTAAATTTTGCACTTACCCTGAGACACACTGTTGTTCTTCCCGACTACCATAGCTTTAACCCCACAGCTATGACATGTAGGAGCTCTGAGAAGTTCTAAATGTGTGTATTTCAATTATACTTTTGGGGAATGGGAAAATTAATACTGTGTGCGTCTGTGTACAGAGGTGACTTTTTCTGAGCCAAAATTGGCCAGGACTCCTCTTTAACACCTGCACTCTAATGTAAGGACAACGATCACAGCTCAGACCCATGTCCAGCAGTCCTCAAAATCCCTGAGTGTCTCCCTTTCTTACTGCATGACTGCTTGTAAAAGTAGCACAGTGTCTTCTGGGCTTTAGTGCGCAACAGAGTGGGTGAAGTTTCCAGCCATAACCAGTATATCTACAACAGGGTGCCTGCTTTTCTTAGCCTTTAGATCCCTTATTCCATTGTGTACCATTGCTGTTTTGGCAATTCTACTTCACTTAGTATAGATTGTCACTTTCCCCAAGTTTCCAATGTCCTTCTAAGTAATATATTAGTGAGACAGGGACTGTGGGTGTAGTCAGAGTAGGGGGAGGGCCTCCAGAAAATGCAAGGCAAGATATTTGCAGTCAGAGCAATGTAACTACATGCAAGGAAACCCCCTACCAAAACTCTGTGTTAAACAATGAGCTCTGGGGTCATTCTTCAGTAAGATCAGTGGGTGTTCCCCAGATAAAGAAGAGTACCCCATGTTGTTATTATGCTAATCATTTGTAAGATTCACTTTAGCATGCTAAAAGGCCCAGGCCTATGTGCTGTCTTTCCTCTTTCAGATCTGATGGGGTGGTTTTGCAAACTGGGCAACTAATTTAGCATGCAGACCCAGCTGTAAACAACATAGTAAAAGGCAGCAAAGATGCCACCTTAAAGATAAGATTGCATTTTAGCATCCAGGAAGTTTGGGAAGCAGGATTCTTAACTTAGTCTTTAGCAAACAGACAATACCTCAGCCCACCTTGGGGGCTGGGCAGGCCACCTCTTGATATGCTCCTAGACCAAGACGCCAGTATCCCAGAGAGAGAGATCTGGGCGAGAAATTCCTTGTGTTAAGTTAATTCTGGGTGTTCAGACACCACTTAGTAGGTCTGCACCCCTAAACTTTTTTTCATGTTCTCGAAAAATCCTCATCTGCCTATAAAACCCCTAGACAACGCACCACACCGGACTCTCTTGTCCCCTCCTGGTGTGAGCCAGGAGGTCTGTCCTTTCACTTTATTTCTAAATAAAAGCCTGTACCTTGCTCTCCTACCTTGCCTGTTTGCTAAGCTCATTCTTCGGCTTCGTGAACAAGAACCCCGGCATCATTAGCACATTCTGAGAATTCACCAAGATGTTAAGTTCTGTATTGTGGTAAAGAGTTTCCATGTCAAAAAAAAATTCATTAAATAAATTTGCATTTCACCCCTACTCCCATACACACACCTTGTTCCAGCATACTCAGGATCCTGATATATATATAAATATATATATTCACTTCCAAGGAAAAGATTATTTATGATTGTCTGTGGTATTTATATGTGCATATACATAACTTTTTTCTTGGAAGTGAATATAGTCTAAGTTAGATAGGAACTTCAACCTCTTTTTGTAGTCTTTTTCTCCTCTTAGCAAGAATTTGCCTGGTTGGGTTGCATTATAATTCAACAATGGTTACTGATCTGGTGGTAAGTAGGGGAGTAGGGCTTAGGTCCCGAGCAGGCACACATTCTCTTGATAGACAGAGATATCTGCATCAATTTCAAGCAAGGAAGAAAGCACAGGTTTTTAGGAGAGAAGTGGGTCACTTCAGAAAATTCATAGTATTGCAGAAAATATGGGGATTCAAGGTTCTTGAGTGCATTATTTCCAGATGCAAACATCCGAAGTCTCAGGGTCTTATTCCTTAGCAACCAGGGAAAGTATAGTTGGCATAACCAACTTGCTGAGACTGAACATTCAAACTTCTTTGGAGCATTGTTATCACTGTAATATGCTCCAGGCCTTACTCTCGGCTCTGTCTGCTCTCCATCTAAAGGAGACGAGGCTCTTTATAAACTGACAGGAAGGCTACCTGGTAATTTGGTGATCAGTCATCTTCAGCCTTCACTCTCTTTCAACAATCCTCCTATTCCTTTTTTTTCCATATTAATTATTGCTACGCATACTTGTTCTTGTATTTACCTCTCAGAATTTGTAAGGATCCTAGAATCTCTGTAATGGGTACACTATCTTCTCTCAGTTTGGGTGACTGCCAGCCCTATTCTCTCCAAATATTGCCTCTGAAGACCCACAGATTTTTAGGAATATTTTGTACAGCTTTGCTACTTTATTCCTCATGAGGTAAATTTTATGGGGGAAATGTCTCCTTTCTCTCAGACTGTTTTGTTCATTTTTAAAACCTTCTTTCTTCTGAGTATCTTGTTAAAATAACTCACCGCAGGTTCAGAATTAATGTATGGGTGAATTGTGGTCATAGATATTGAGAAGCCACTGAATGCTTTCAGCAGCAGGATGAGATTCTCAAAATTGCATTCTTACAAAGAATACCTTGTCTGTAATATTGAAGGGGAAAAAATAGAGGTGTGTTAGTGACTGCAATCAGGAAGAACACTGAAAATGTTTCCTGCTAGTCAGGTAAGTGATCTTAGAGGTGTAAATTTAACAAGAAGGGAAAAGATGGATCAGATAGGTGGAAAACATATTATGAAGTTAAACACTGATCCAAATTTAAAATAACCTTCTAATAAATAAGGATCGAGCCTCTTTATTCCATACTGTGATTAAAATATGTCTAGGGTAAATTCTTAAAATCAACATTATTTTCAATGAAATTTCTTACTATAAGAATATGGAATAGAAAATTATTCTTACAAACATAAATATTCCTTGCAGCAGCACAAACACTCTGATCTGCCTATGCTATGACTTTCCACATTTAAACAGTATCACTAATGCAAGACTAATACATAGTACCTTTTAGTGTAATCACTGGGTAGTATAATTGGGGGCATTCCTGTCAAAATGTTGCAAAGTATAATAAAAAATAAACAAAATAAATAACACATTCCCCAGGCACTAAAGTGTAAGCTGAAAGAGGTGTTTTCAAGGTATCATGACAGGCCACAGCAGGGTTCTTCACAGGAAGTGCTACAAAGCATATTTCAGTTGAAGCAATGAACTTTAATAGGAATTCCATTTTACACACGAATGTTTACTGTGTGATAATCTCAAGTCTACTTATTCAACAGCTGGATCTCAGGATTAGAATGAAGGTAAGAAGAGCATAGAGAATTACATTCCAACAGAGTAAGAAAAATACTATTGACCTTCAATGACTGATTTTTCTTCATCTTTTAGTATAAAACAATGATATAACCTACTGGCTGTTTTGTTTTATTTTATGGGTTAGACTCATGGTGTACATAAAAAATGTATACATTTTATTAATCATTTTAATTTAGAAAGTGAGTCCAAGGCCAGAGTGGTTATTTAGAGTCTAATTTTGAAGCAGCACAGAAAGCCTAAGGAATAATGCATACACAACATAAAAGTATTGGATTCCATTATAATGCACAGCAGTGTACAGCCGGAAGTCAAATCTCAGTGCTACTGTACTTCCTGCACCACTTAATACTGCTCAGTTCACCTGTCAGCAGCTCTCATACTATAGCAACTACACAGCCTTTCACGGCTGACTAATGAGCTATGTTATCAGCTTAATTATTGCCTGGCCATTTAGAGACCCCACTTATTGGAAAGGAAATGGTGATTACTGCACCTGGCAGCTCCTTTGCTCACACTTTTATTCAGGATATTACCTCATGGACTTAATTACTTTGTTATTTTACATACAAGAAGGACCTAAACATTTCATTAGTGAATTTTCTGTTATATACAATGACACTTAAGTGTCTATTTTGTGAATTTTTAAGTGATGAATCTTACAAATCTTTCTTCACTTGATTATTAATATATCTGCATTTGATCATGTTAAAATTAAAAAAATAATAATACTCAATATGTTCCCGACACTGCTGTTTAACATGTGTAAGTTCATATAAGAGCTGGTCCATGCTTTAAAAGAAGGGCCTTCATAGGAAAAGTGGAGCATGAAATAGGGTAGCTAGAAACTAAATAAAGATTGTGTCATTGCCATAATAGGACAAACTTGAGGTACAAAAGATATGAAGTTAGAAAAATATTTATTCTGAATATAGTGCCCAGGTAGGTTTAGGAAGGTGAATTGGATCAAAAAGAAGGAACATGTTTTTAAGAGAGTGAGGAAGGATGAGAGCTGGTTTGGATTTAATACAGATTGAATTTTAGGAAATTCCAGAATATTCAGGGAATCACTTGAATTGGAAGTGACCTCTAAGCCTGGATTTTATAGAGACAGAAGTATTGGTAAGGAATGCTAGAAGTGGAAAGAATAGTGAGGAATAAGAATATGTAGAGATAAAATTTAGTCATTGGGAAGACCTTCCAGTGAACGTGGGTAGGTAGTTGACTGATGGAAGGAAACCCAAAGAATCAGAAAAAGGAAAAAGCTGGAGACTGAAGTTTCATTGGATAGATACAAGAAAGTCAAGGTGGATTGCACAGTCAAATGCTGAAGTAAGGTCGAGTAAGATGAAGCCGGACTTCGATAATGAGGAGAGCCTGGGTAATCAATGAGAGCGCGAGTCAGGAAGTGAGGGATTAAGAGGTGATTACATAATGGCCAACTCCTGTCTAACTCTTTGACGTTTTATTGTTTCATAATCTCCTAAGCCTAACAATGGTGATGATTCTTGAAAATAATTTAAATCCAAGATCCAAGAGACTCTAAACAAAATTGATCATGCTGACACTAAATAATAATCTATACATACTGACATTGGTTTTCCAAGTGGTGCTCTAAGAGCTCTAATCTGTGCACATTAACTTACTCATTCCCCCCAACAGCATTATTATCCCCATTTTCGGATGAGTAGACTGAGGAACAGAGACGTCAGGTACCTTGCCTAATATCAGACAGATAATATGCAGACAAGCCAAAAAAGTCAAGCCATCTACTCCAGAATCTGCTACTTTAGCGTTAAACTGTTGTCTTTGTTCTTGTTACTGTTTTTGTTTGCGTTCCCTGATTTTATTGTTGGCTAGTTCATAAAGTTTATTTCCAATAATGTAAATGATGATAAATTGAGTGCAAAAAGACTTAAGTTCAAGTGATTCTTGAGTGGAATCTGATATTTTATACATCAATATGCTGTAGCTTTTTCTCTTTTTTTAAGAAAACGCCTCTCCTTTAATAATAATTTTACCTGTCTCAAAATACAGTATCCATTATTTCTTATAATTTTTTTCTATTTCTAAATATAGTGTTAATATATATCAACAGAGTGAAAATAGTCCCATTCACTCACTGAGTCAACAAATATTAATTGAACATTACTCCGTGAAATACTTTATATTAAGTATGTAGAATATGTGTGTATATAACATATATGTAAAACTATGACACATGGAATACTCATTTAGCCTGTATTCTGTATGCCTACATCACTGTAAAACTGTGGATAAAGTGAAGGTTCCTATGGTCCTATGGCCAGGATTCTCACCTGGCCCTGGTTGGCAAGCTCACTACATACACATGGGCAATACGTCATTATTGACGCTATATAAAGAGCTCTGCCTAGTGCTCTGGGTGATACGGTGGCACAGCTGCAAGGCTGCAGGAGAGCAGAGATGAGACTGGAGTGGTGGCAGTGCCAAGGACAGAGACTGAAATGGCTGTGGGGGTAGAGAGGCCTAGAGGCAGAGACCCGTTTGCTGCAGGCAGCCTCGCTCTGAGTGGACGGGATTCTAGTGATTGAACTGCCACTGTGGGAGTAAAGTTGGGTGTAGACCCCTTCACACCAAGAACATTCCACTGTCATTTCTTTGATCTCATTGAATCCATAGTGAACTTGTCCAGGGCTGAAACCCATTGGCAAGACAAAGACCTAACTTGATAGTGGTTATTTATACAATTAACTGGTAGATTTTGAAGAAAAAAAAAAAAGAAACAATCACATTTGAGAGCAAAAGGTATTTAAAACAGAAAAATGGTATTTTCTTTGTTTTTTATTTATTTATTTTTAAGTAGGAAGCATGAATGTGAGTTATGAATAGCAAAAACCGTGGAAGTAGAACTGTAATTATATTCTAAATTCCCCAAAAAAAGTACTAAGGTACATTTCTTAAACTGGTTAGATTAAATGTCCATTTTACTACTAAAATGGCCTTTGATTAATTGGAAATTGAAAATTACATATAAAGAATAAAATTACAATATAAAAATGATCAATTTGTTGTCATAAATTGATACTAAGAGCACATGAAGACAATTTAGTTGAATACAGTTGACCTTGTTGATGAAAAATTATTCAGGGCAGACCTATCACATCTTACAATGAGACATCTGGCAGGCTACACGACATTTATTAAACTTGGCGTTTCTAATACAAGGCAAGCAAAAGCTTCAACTTAATGAACATTGATGGCTGGTGCCAACCTTTGTTTCCCTACAGCCCAGATGTGCATAATTATTTGAATAATTTAGGGCTATATGGCATCCAAAATAAACAAGCCATGTCATTGGAGTCTAAACTGATCAAATTACAAAATAATTATATGTATATTCTAATTTATAAGTAAAGGAATTAATCACTTGGAACTGTTTTGTTGATATAATTTTATTCCATATGTAATGGAAAATAACAGAATAAGAAAATAGGGAGCAAGTCGTTGATATAGGAAGTTCCTATATAATTACAAATTACAGAAACTCAGCACTGACACTGCTTGGCATTCTTTTGACATTGTAGCACAGAAGAAGAATGTACAGAGTGACAACTCATCCCATCTGTGCCCAAAATATAGGCAACAATTGCAGAATATATCCTTTGTCCTAATTATTGAGCATATCTTCATCATATCTTTCTGCCCTTTTAATACCACTGGAATATTACTTTTGCATAAACAAATTAGGCCTCCGCCTCTTTACAATATTTTCTCCACAACCTTTCCCTCCCTGAGCACAGATTATTCTCCTGTGACCAACTTTGTTACATCCTCATTGAGTGAGTGAAGCCTGCACTTTCTATTACACATCTTTTAATTTAAGAGAGAAAAATCAGTGCTGGCGTGAGAATTGAGTTTTATGGCATTCCTCCTTTTAGAGATTCCACCTTGATACATATCAGTGTGAAGGTTCATGTGGATCCCATATTAAATGCTTTCTGTGAATTTAAACATTATGATTTTTCTTTTGAAATTATTTGCTATTAATTCACTCATCTAATTTAAGCTCAGTTAGAGCTTTCTTCTCCAGGATTGATCTCCCTTCTTTATTTCTTCTACTGCACTGAGTTGTATCCCAATTTTTCTTGATTTCATAGTCCTCTCTTATTTTTTACTTATAGATTTAGATTACGAAAGCCAATAATTAATAAATTAATATCCTTCTCTTCCTTTTCAGCTAATTAAGTCCAATTGAACACTTTAGTTTTATTTCCTTCCTACTCCCCATCAATATTTTGTTATTGTGATGCAGTTTGAGTTGTGTTCTTTTTTTATATAGCCATTCATTAATCTTATTACTGATATTATTTAGTCAGTATGTGTTAGATTTAACAAAAATATTACTAATATTTTTAATAAACTCCTCCTTGCCAGAGTCCACATTTTTGTTCTCAACTTCATCATTCCACAATGTTGATTTCAGGTTATATGTCTGGAAATATCTTTATTACTCCTTTACCTTTTCTCTTTTATAGAAATACAACAGATTTCTGTATATTTATTTTGTATCCTGTGATCTTACTGAATTCATTTATTAATTCTAATAGTTTTTGGGTGGAGTTTTTAGGGTTTTCTGCATATAGTATCATGTCATCTGCAAATAGTGAAAATTGTACTTCTTCCTAACCAATTCTGATAACTTCTATTTCTTTTTTCTCCTGATTGCTATGGCTAGGACTTCTAGTACTATGTTGAAAAAATAGTGAGTGTAGGCAACCTTGTCTTGTTCCTGATATTAGAGGAAAAGCTTTTAGCTTTTCACCACTGTGTATGATATTAAGCTGTTGGTTTGTTGTATGTTGCCTTCATTATATTCAGGTATGTTATTTACTGTTGAGAGTCTTTATTATGGTTTGGTGTATATTGCCTTTATCATGTTATTTCTTGTTGAGAGCTTTTATAATGAATGGATAATGAATTTTGTTAAATGCTTTTTTAGCATCTATTGAGGTAATCACTTGGCTTTGACCCTTCCTTTTTTAATGTGGTGTGTGGCATTGACTGATTTGTGGATACTGAAATGTCCTTGGATCTCTGGAATAAATCCCACTTAGTCATGGTGAATGACTCTTAATGCATTTTTGAATTCATTATCTAATATTTTACTGAGGATTTTTACGTCTGTGTTCATCAGGGGTATTGTTCTATGTAGTGTCTTAATCTGGTTTTGGTATCAAGGTGATGGTGGCCTCATAGAATGTATTTAAAAGCTTTTTTGGAATAGTTTAAAAAGAAAAGGTGTTAACTCTTCTTTAAATGATTGGTAGAATTCACCTGTGAAGCCATCTGGTTCTAGAATTTTGTTTGTTGGGAGTTTTTTTTTTTTTTTTTTTTTTTTTTACTGCTTCAATTTCATTACTAGTAACTGGTCTGCCCAGATTTTATATTTCTTCCTGGTTCAGTCTTGGGAGACTGAATATATCTAGCAATTTATCCATTTCTTGTAGGTTGTCCAATTTGTTGGCATATAATCTTTTATAGTAATCTCTTTTAATTGTATTTCATGGTATCAGTTGTAACTTTTCCTCTTTCATTTCTGATTTTGAGTCTTTTTTTTTCTTTATGAATCTAGGTAAAGGTTTATCAATTTTATTTATCTTTTCAAAACCAGCTGTTAGTTTCACTGACCTTTATTTCTTTAATCTTCAATTTGAGTTTATCTGGGTACAGAAAGTTGACTGATTTCTTCTATCACATAATGTGACTGACCAGAAGCTTGCTGTAATTGTGTCATATCTTTGTAAGCAATATGTATTTTTCCTCAGAAATAAAACAGCAATATATTTTCTATTTATAGCATCAATATTTTTAATATTTATAACAGCAATATTTTCTATTTACTTCTATATTCTACAGCTGTACAACAATGTGAATAAGTATAGTAACAAATATCCTATGTTCCTTGAGACTATATAGATTCTATTTGAACTGTCATATCTTCCTCAATTTTGTCATTTTTATAAATATTAATTCCCTGAATATTGGGCTTTGCCTCACTCCATTCTCTAAGTCTCCTATTTTCTCTTGTAATTTCTACTAGATAAAAGTTAGGCCTTTTTTATCCTTCGTTCATGGCTTCTAAACCATTTCCTTTGTTTTTCATTCTTTCTCCTTCCTTCCTTTCTGCCCTATTTCCTGCCTTCCTGCCTTCATTCCTATTATTTCATGTCCTACTTTAGGGCTAAATCCTCAAATTTAAATCCCAATTGGTTAATTATCTCTTTGGTGGTGTTGCTCAACCACCAGTTGAACAAAAATTCTATGTATCTTGAATTTCCAGGCTTTCTTTACTAAATATCTATAGACTTTTTTTCATATTGTTTGTTTTTTCTTTACTATTTTGTGATTTTTGAACTTTTAAACTTGCTGACTTTAAATATTCTTTTAGAACATACTCACATTATCTTTATTCTTCTTGGAAAGATTATTTTCTCTTGTATTTCTTATAGTGAGTTCATCTTTAATTGAGGGTAGCTCAATTTAACTTAGAGGGGAACTCAGTGAACTCAGAATAACTCCATATACCTTAAATTTTGGGTATGTTCCCACAGGCAATAGTGCATTTGCCTCTGACTGGGTCTAGTGGATTTCACTGGATCTAAACCAATGTTAATGATGCCTTTTCAGAATAACATCAAACACCACACAGTTAGTGTAAACTAAATTATCTCTATTCATAATGAAAGAGGGGGATTCCAATTCCTGTATACTTTTAACTATGCCACAAAGTCAAACAACCCACATTTCAAGAGGTTTTATGACTACTTTCTTTGTGTAGTGGACTCACCTTCAATTCCCTAAACATACAAGACCTCCACGCTTGACTTCCCTCCTCTTATGGACCTTAAACATAGGCCCCAGATATTTACATTTACATCTGTATATAATAACCCCTGTAGCTCTTTTATTTTAAGCTTCTACTCACTGCTCTGAATTTTTGTCTTTTTTTTTTTCTGGCACTAATGATTTTGCATTTTAAACTAGTAACTTTTTTGGAAAATATGTAACTGTTTGGTCTACAACAGCATAGCAATTGTAGGAAAAAAAGAGGTGGGTAGTTTTCACATTGGCTAATTGTGTCCTATTAAGTCAACAGTTGCTTTTATGCAGCGTGCTGTTTTGATTTATCAGCAAATGTATAGAGATTTTTACTTTGTTCCAGACACTATTTTTGGTCCTGGAAATATAGCAGTGAATATAACAGGTACATATCCTTGACATCATGGAGTTAACATTTAGTGTGAAATATGAGAATAAACAAACAAACCAAATATAAAACAAAAACAAGCAGGTGTGTGAAAGGAGAGGTCGGTGCCACATCAGCAAGCAGTTTTGAATTTACTTTTGGTTTCCAGCAGTTCATGACTGGCTTCAACCAAATGAATTTCCAGTGTTTTTGGTTCACCCAATGTTCTACGTCATAAATGAAGGTCTTTGTTACTGATACCACTTATTTTATCATTAGAGACCTCTTGACTTCATAGCCACAGACACTGCCTTTCAGACGGGAATGTGGAGCTTGCTGACCTACTGTCACGATAATATGTCTTCTTCCTACTCCTCAGAGGAGACTGAGAAACAACCCAAGTACTATTCCAGGCACTTAATTCAATGCTACCTCTTGCTGCTCTCAGTCTCATTAAGAGCCAGGAAAGTGGGTCCCTATGCTCCCTACCTTCCCTACCATGTGAGGAAGAGAATTTACTAATGGATCCTAGGAAGGCTTCTCATATCCCTCTCATCCGTCCTGTGGGATTTTTTTGTATTTTGTCCTCCAGAAAGCCATTTATCTATCAGCATCTAATTCTCATTTTATAGGTAGAAGAAACATGTATTCAAAGAGAGAGCTCCCTGAATAATAGGTCAATTTTAAAAATTATTGTTGCCTTTGAATTCTATACTCAGATAAATTACAATCAAGGGTTACAATGGAATAAAGTATCTAGGATTAAGAAACTTACCACTCATATAACCTTTACTAGAAAATCATTTTAAAATATGCTATAGAAAATGGTGAATTAAACCAGGAATTAGAAACAGGACTGAATTCAGGAGAGAGATGACATCTACTTCAGAGGTTCAACAAAGCAGCAAGCTGAGTTAAGTATAATGGATGTTAGAGAAGAATTAAAGGACTACAATTCTTAAAAAGTATGATGATTTAATAGAATAGTTAAAATCATTAACCCTCAAATAATCTATTATAAATAGAGTGAAAACAATTGAGTCTGAAAAGAACAATCCTTTTATGTTTTACTTAGAATTTTTTTTTTAAGAGGTTAGGGACACTAGACCCATAGATCATTAAATGCTATCATGTCCAATAATATACCTGATAATAATTACATAGGAACTACAAAGTTGTTTTTAATGTTTAGTGTCATAATATATACAAATTATGGAAGATTTAAAATAATACAATGCTGATACCATAGATAACCTTACCCTATTTCATTTTAGCATGAGAAAAAAATACTGTGGAAACTCTATGACAATTTTAGAATATAACTATTGCTTGCATTATATATATGTAGCACTAGATGTCTGTTAAGGTTTCTAATGTCTCTTTGGCATCTTCTGCTATGTGGGAAAATGTTTCTGACAGTCATAATCAAAGACCCACCCCCGCATCTATAAATTTCATTTGATTAAGAAAACAAACAAAATCTACCTGACAAATCATTCCAGCAATATACTAATTGAAGCTTAAAATGTGTAAATCTCTTCAGAAAAGTTTTATATTTAACCTACTAATACAAGATAGCTTTTCACTTTCAGAAAACCACACACATATTCAAACTAGAGTCTAGAATAATTCCTCATTTTCCTCATTTTTCTCATTTCCTTAGTTTTTCAGTCTATATGTGGTTATCTATATACCAATAATTGATTTGCCCTAATTCTTTAAATGTTTAGTGGAATTAATCAGTGAAACCATATGGTATTGGTCTCTTCATTTGCTGAAAGGTTTTTGACTACTGGTTCAGTATAAGTGATACACTCAGTATCCTGAGAAAAAAGTCACATTGCACATAGAGAAATGAAGAAACATTTCACATAATTCTCACTAATTTTATTATAACTAAGATGATAGAATGAAATAATTAAAAGTTAATGATCTGTAAAAGAATGAAACTGGATCACTGTCTATGCCACACATAAAAATAATCAAAATGCATTAAAGACCTAAATATCATATCTGAAACCATAAAATTCCTAGAACAATATATAAATTTGTGAATATCAGCATTAGTAATATTTTTCTGGATATTTCTCCTGAGGCAAGGGAAACACAAGTAAAAATAAACAGGTGGGACAACATCAAACTAAAAAGCTTCTGCACAGCAAAGGAAACAACAAAAAAAAGAAAAGACAACCTACTATACAGGAAAATATATATACAAATGATATGAGACTGATATCCAAAATATATAAACAACTCATATAACTCAACACCAAAAAAACACCAAATAACCCAATTTAAAAACGTTCAGACCGGAACCTACATTTTCCCAAAGAAGACACAGATGAAAAACAGACACATGAAAAGGTGCTCTACATCACTTATCATCAGGGAAATGCAAATCAAAGCCACAGTGAGATATAACATCACACCTGTCAGAATGGCCAATATCCGAAAAACAAGAAGTAACAAATGTTGGCAAGGATGTGGAAAAAGGGAGCCCTTGTGTATTGTTGGTGGGAATGTAAATTGGTGTAGCCACTATAAAAACTAAGAAACTAAAAATAGGAATACCATACAATACAATCCAGCAATTCCACTTCTGGGAATAACCTGAAGAAAACAAAATCACTAATTTGAAAAGATATATGCACCTCTACATTTATCATCACACTATTTACATGGCAAGGATATGCATGCAACCTAAATGTCCATTGATAGATTAATGGATAAAGATGATGTGTTCATAAATACAATGAAATATTACTCAGGCATAAAAAATGAAATCTTGCCATTTGTGACAACATAGATGGATCAGGAGGGAAATAAATCAGAGAATGAATAATACCATATGATTTCACTTATATGTGGAATCTAAAAAACAAAACAAACAAAATATAAATTGACTCGGTCTCAGAGAACAGACCGGTGGTTGCACAGGGAGGAGGATGGCAATGGGTGAAATAGTTGAAGGGGAAAAAAATGAATGAATTTGACTGCTCACTTCTTATCACTATGTAACTCTTGTCAACTAATAAACCATCTGTTGTATATAAAAAAGGAATTAATGTTCTATAATTCTATGTGTATAGAAAATATCCTACTAAAATAGAGGCAAGTCAAAGGCATTTTGAACAATGAAAAATGCTGATAGACTTTATGGCCTACAGAAAAGCAATATAAGAAATGTAGGAGGATGGCGAGGAAGATGGCAGCATGAGCAGGGCAATGGAAATCTCCTCCCCAAATCATATACATTTGTGAAAATACAACAAATACAACTATTTATAAAAGAGAGCCCAGAAGATACAGTACAACAGCCAGGCTACAGCTACATCTGCGAGAACTCAGCGCCTCACGAAAAGGGTGAGATACGAAGCCGTGACCCGATGGGACCCGAGCACTCCCCCCACCCCAGCACACCGGCGGGAGGAAAAGAATCAGAGTGGGGAGGGAGTGGAAGCACAGTACTGCTAAATAACCAGCCTTACTAATCTGCACCAGGAGCACAGACACACATTGCATGGTGTACTGGATATCAGAGAAACGGAAGGGCAGGATCCGAGATGGAGACTGTGAGTGGGTCCCCACAGCTGGCTCCCCTGGGACAAAAGACACCTTTTTAAAAGTCTTAAAGAGACAAGGGCCCAACAGCATAACAAAATCCTTCCAGCAAACTCAGCCCAGCAGGCTAAAAATCTTGAGGAATTTCAGACCCCCTAAATGGCTGCCGGGTAAAGCAGTCCTGCCAAAGCCCCTCACAGCATAAGTAGCCTGCCATTCGTTCCCCACAGCTGGCGCTGCAAACCATCTGGTGAATCCACTACAGCTGTGAACAGTGGGAGAGCAGCCCCGCCCACAGCAACCACACAGAATCTCCTCTCGGTGGGTGCGCAGCTAACTGGGAAGGACCATAGAAGCCAGAGCGAGGTCCAGAAGGCACCAAGGGGTGGACAATGCACCCGGCATGGCTGTAAACCCCTGCAGTGCTCTAGGCTAGCCTGAGGGTGGACCCGTACACAGCAGCTCAGGAGATTATCCCAGAGACTGCCTCCCGGAGAAGGGCAAGGAGAAAAACAAGCAGGAAGAAACTTTTTTCTCCCAGCTGACACATGTGGCACCTGCCTGAGATCACTTCTATTGCCATGAAAAGACAGAAGAAGATGGTCCAGTCAAAACTCACCCAGACAACCCCAGAAAGAGGGCCTGGTGTGATAGATTTAAACAATCTTCTTGAAAAATAATTCAGAATAAAAGTCATAACCATGCTGTTGGACCTACAGTGAAATATGGAAGAGCTAAGGGAGGAAGTCAGGAGGGACATGACAGAAATGAAACAATCGATTGACAGGCTTAAGAGAAGACTGGACGAGGTGCAAGAGACTATTGATGGAATAGAAATCAGAGAACAGGAATACAGAGAAGCTGAGGCAGAGAGAGAGATAAAAGGATCTCTAGGAATGAAAGAATATTAAGAGAACTCTGTGACCAATCCAAAAAGAACAATATTCATATTATAGGAGTACCAGAAGGAGAGAGAAAAATAGATAGAAAGTGTCTTTGAAGACATAATTGATGAAAAGGTCCCCTAGCTATGAAAGGAAATAGTTTCTCAGGTCATAGAAGCCCACAGATCTCCCAACAAAGGGACCAAAGGAAGACAACACCAAGACATATAATTAAAATGGCAAAGATCAAAGATAAAGACAGAGTATTAAAGGGATCTAGAGAGAGAAAAAAGATCACCTACAAAGGAAAACCCATCACACTATCATCAGACTTCTCAACAAAAAACCTTACAGGCCAGAAGAAAATGGCATGATATATTTAATGTAATGAAACAGAAGGGCCTTGAACCAAGAATATTGTATCCAGCAGGATTATCATTTAAATTTGAGGGAGGGATAAAACAATGCCCAGCAAGCAAAAGTTGAGGGAATTTGCCTCACGCAAACCACCTCTACAGGATATCTTAAAGGGACTGCTCTAGATGGAAGCACTCCTAAGGCTAAAAAGATGTCACCAGAGAAAATAAAGTCATAGCAAAGAAAGCAGACCATCCAAAAACTAACTAAAGGCAAAAAATAAAATCAAATATCCACAAAAACAGTCAAAGGAATGCAAAAGAGTACAGAATAAAACACCTAGCATATAAAGAATTGAGGAAGAAGAATAAGAAGGGACAGAAATAAGAATCATCAGACTGTGTTTACAATAGCTTAACAAGAGAGTTAAGTTAGACTGTTAGTAAAGAAGCTACCCTTGAACCTTTGGTAACCACGAATCTAAAGATGGCAATGGCAATAAGTACATATCTATCAATAATCACCCTAAAAGTAAATGGACTGAATGTACCAATCAAACGATACAGAGTAATAGAATGTATAAAAAAGCAAGACCCATCTATATGCTTCTTAAAAGAGACTCACCGCAAAACCAAAGATATACAGAGACTAAAAATGAAGGGATGGAAAATGATTTTTCAGGCAAACAACAGGGAGAGAAAAGCAGGTGTTCCAGTACTTGTATCAGACAAAATGGACTTCAAAACGAAGAAAGTAGCAAGAGATAAAGAAGGACATTACATAATGATAAAGGGGTCAGACTAACAAGAGGATATAACCATTATAAATATATATGCACTGAACACGGGAGCTCCTACATATGTGAAACAAATACTAACAGAATTAAAGGAGGAAATAGAAAGCAATGCATTCATTTTAGGAGACTTCAACACACCACTTACTCCAAAGGACAGATCAACAAGACAGAGAATAAGTAAAGACACAGAGGCACTGAACAACACACTAGAGCAGATGGACCTAACAGACATCTACAGAACTATACACCCAAAAGCCACAGGATACACATTCTTCTCAAGTGCACATGGAACATTTTCCAGAATAGACCACATTCTAGGCCACAAAAAACCTCAGTAAATTCAAAAATATTGAAATCCTACCAACCAACTTCTCAGATCACAAAGGTATAAAACTAGAAATAAATTGTACAAAGAAAACAAAAAGGCTCACAAAAACATGGAGGCTTAACAACATGCTCCTAAATAAACAATGGATCAAAGACCAAATTAAAACAGAGATCAAACAATATATGGAGACTAATGACAACAACAGCACAAAGTCCCAACTTCTGTGGGATGCAGCAAAGGCAGTTCTAAGAGGAAAGTATATTGCAATCCAGGCCTATTTAAAGAAGGAAGAACAATCCCAAATGAATAGCCTAAAGTCACAATTATTGAAATTGGAAAAAGAAGAACAAACGAGGCCCAAAGTCACCAGAATGAGGGACATAATAGAGATCAGAGAAGAAATAAATAAAATTGAGAAGAATAAAACAATAGAAAAAATCAATGAAACCAAGATCTGGTTCTTTGAAAAAATAAACAAAATAGATAAACCCGTAGACAGACTTATTAAGAGAAAAAGAGAATCTACACACATAAACAGACTCAGAAATGAGAAAATAAAAATAATGATGGACCCCACAGAAATACAAAGAATTATAAGAGAATATTATGAGCATCTGTATGCTAACAAGCTGCAAAACCTAGAAGAAATGGACAACTTCTTAGAAAAATACAACCTTCCAAGACTGACCAAGCAAGAAACAGAAAAACTAAACAGACCTATCACAAGCAATGAAATTGAATCGGTAATCAAAAAACTACCCAAGAGCAAATCCCCCGGACCAGATGGATTCACCTCTGAATTCTACCAGACATATAGAGAAGAAATAACACCCATTCTCCTTAAAGTTTTCCAAAAGATAGAAGAGGAGGGAATACTTCCAAACTCATTCTATGAAGCCAGCATCACTCTAATACCAAAACCAGGCAAAGACCCCACCAAAAAAGAAAATTACAGACCAGTATCCCTGATGAATGTAGGTGCAAAAATACTCAACAAAATATTAGCAAACCGAATTCAAAAATACATCAAGAGGATCATACACCATGATCAAGTGGGATTCATCCCAGGGATGCAAGGATGGTACAACATTCGAAAATCCATCAACATCATCCACCACATCAACAAAAAGAAAAACAAAAACCACATGATCATCTCCATAGATGCTGAAAAAGCATTTGATAAAATTCAACATCCATTCATGATAAAAACTCTCAACAAAATGGGTATAGAGGTCAACTACCTGAACATAATAAAGGCCATATATGACAAACCTGTAGCCAACATCATACTTAACAGCGAAAAGCTGAAAGCTTTTCCTTTAAGATGGGAAAAATGACAAGGATGCCCACTCTCTTCACTTTTATTCAACATAGTGCTGGAGGTCCTAGCCATGGCAATTAGACAAAACAAAGGCATACAAGGCATCCAGATTGGTAAAGAAGAAGTCTAATTGTAACTATTTTCAGATGACATGATAGTGTACATAAAAAACACTAAAGACTCCACTCCAAAACTATTAGACCTAATATCTGAATTCAGGAAAGTCGCAGGCTACAAAATTAACACACAGAAATCTGTTGCTTTCCTATACACTAACGATGAACTAACACAGAGAGAAATCAGAAAAACAATTCCATTCGCAATTGCATCAAAAAGAATGAAATACCTTGGAATAAACTGAATGAAGGAAGTGAAAGACCTGTACTCTGAAAACTACAAGACACTCCTAAGAGAAATTAAAGAGGACACTAATAAATGGAAATTCATCCCATGCTCTTGGCCAGGAAGAATAAATATTGTCAAAATGGCTATACTACCTAAAACAATCTACAGATTCATTACAATCCCTATGAAAATACCAACAGCTTTCTTCAATGAACTGGAACAAATGATTCTAAAATTCATATGGAACCACAAAAGACCCCGAATAGCCAAAGCAATCCTGAGAAGGAGGAATAAAACAGGGGCAATTACGCTCCCTAATTTCAAGCTCTACTACAAAGCCACAGTAATCAAGACAATTTGGTATTGGCACAAAAACAGACCCACAGACCAGTGGAACAGAATAGAAAATCCAAACATTAACCGAAACATATACAGTCAATTAATATTTGATAAAGGAGCCTTGGATATACAATGGGGAGATGACAGCCTCTTCAGCAGCTGGTGTTGGAAAAACTGGACAGCTACATGTAAGAGAATGAAACTGGATTACTGTTTAACCCCATACAGAAAAGTCAACTCAAAATGGATCAAAGACCTGAATGTAAGTCATGAAACCAAAAACCTCTTAGTAAAAAACAGACAAAAATTTCTTGGACATAAACATGAGTGACTTCTTTATGAACATATTTCCCTGAGCAAGGGAAACAGAAGCAAAAATGAATAAGTGGGACTATATCAAGCCGAAAAGATTCTGTACAGCAAAGGATGCCATCAGTAGAACAAAAAGACATCCTACAGTATGGGAGAATATATTCATAAATGACGTATCCAATAAGGGGTTGACATCCAAAATATATAAAGAACTCACACACCTCAACAAACCAAAGGAAATAATCCAATTAAGAAATGGGCAAAGGACATGAATAGACACTTCTACAAAGAAGAAATTCAGATGGCCAACAGGCACATGAAAAGATGCTCCACATTTCTAATCATCAGAGAAATGCAAATTAAAAGCACAATGAGGTATCACCTCACACCAGTGAAGATGGCCAACATCCAAAACACAAACAAAAATGAATGTTGGCAAGGATGTGGAGAAAAGGGAACCCTCCTACACTGCTGGTGGGAAGGTAAATTAGTTCAACCATTGTGGAAAGCAGTATGGAGGTTCCTCAAAAAAGTTAAAATAGAAATACCATTTGACCCAGGAACCCCACTCCTAGGAATTTACCCTAAGAATGCAGCAGCCCCGTTTGAAAAAGACATATGCACCCCTATGTTTATTGCAGCACTATTTACAATAGCCAAGAAATGGAAGCAACGTAAGTGTCCATGAGTAGATGAATGGATAAAGAAGGTGTGGTACATATACACAATGGAATATTATTCAGCCATAAGAAGAAAACAAATCCTACCATTTGCAACAACATGGATGGAGCTAGAGGCTATTATGCTCAGTGAAATAAGCCAAGCCAAAAAAGACAAGTGCCAAATGATTTCACTCATATGTGGAGTATAAGAGCAAAGAAAAAAAAACTGAAAGAACAAAACAACAGCAGACGCACAGAACCCAAGAATGGACTAATAGTTACCAAAGGGAAAGGGACTGGGGAGGATGGGTGGGAAGGGAGGTACAAGGGGGAAAAAGGGGCATTACGATTAGCAGATGTAATGTTGGGGGCACGGGGAGGGCTGTACAACTCAGAGAAGACAAGTAGTGACTCTATAGCATCTCACTGCGCTGATGGACAGTGAGTGTAATGGGGTTGTGGGGGGGACCTGATGAAGGGGGTAGTTTAATCACCATAATATTGCTCATGTAATTGTACGTTAATGATACCAAAATAAATAGTAAATAAAAAATAATAAATAAGCACATCACAGGCAGATGTCATCAAGGAAAACACTGATGGAGTTGAGTGCAAAAAAGTGAAAATATCTTATGAACAAAAAAGCCCTTTCAACAAGTTCAAACCACCAATAAACTATAAACATACCTGCAACATATATGAGGGACACGAGTTAATACCTTGGAATACAGGGAACTCTACCAAATCAATATAGAAGCAAACATCCCATACAAGAAAGGACGAAAGACTTGAATAAGAAATTCACTAAATAATCAGTACAATTGGCCAAAACATAACAAAAACAAAAGGTTTCATTAAAATTGAAGAGATGTAAATTAATTGTTATCATATGTTGCTATCAAATTTATTGTAAAAAAAAAAAAGTAACATTCCACCATGGCATGGTAAGGATTGAATGGAATTCATCATCGATTTTGAAACTCAAATACATAAAGGCAGATGATATATATCCCTATGTTTTTCTTTAGAGAATATTTATGATACTTTTAATGGGATAGCTACTACTTGCTTTGCATTTAAAAATGTTTCCCTCATTTCTACTAAAATGGTAAACATTTAAATAGATAAGACTTAGATCCTGATGTTAGTCGTTGTGTAAGCAAATGCAGCTAACACTGGAAATTGAGTTCTTAAAAAAGTCTCTGAGACCCTTTTAAGTATTTAAAAGTATTCCAGATGGCAAAAAGCTCTTGGACACAAAATTGTATCTGAACGTCGCAGTAAGTTTTTGATTATTAATCCAATTTCAAATATTTTAAACACTGGTTTTCTCTTTGTAGAAGATAGGAGGATGAATAGATAAATTGACAGAGTCCTCAAAGAAAATTAACCAGTAAATTTATAAATTCAAAGAAATGCTATAGAGTTTCTTAACTTTTTAAAAAATATTTCAGTTCCAGAAATTCAGCATCAAGGATGGTTTTGATCTTTTTCTAAGGAATATAAACAACAGTATAAAAATGAAAGACCAAGATATGTCCAAATGTAGAAACCTTTTAAGTGCAGAGGTTATCGAGCTTGAAGACCAAGATCTTCCTTACCCAACACATTCAAAAACAGCAAGACCTACTAATAAAATCTGTCCCCGTGATCCTGATAATATCACAGTAATGACTTCAGACCCTAAGGATAAGTTAGCCAGTGATCCTGGTATCACCACAATAAAGGCTTTAGATACTAAGAATAAATTAAAGGAAAGACTACCAAATGTATCTTTATCAGACTTTGAAGGAGCATCATCAATGCCTGGAAATGCTAATGTAAATACACGTCACCTCTCAACATCACTAGACCTTACTTCTCATATAGAAAATGTAAAGCAGTCAATGGTGCTCAAGTCAATTTTAACTAAAAATCTGCAAGACCTTTCAGATAAATTATTTTCAAAACCAGAAGTTATTATGGACACTGAAGCAAGAAAGAAAAGTAACTGTTCTCCACTTCTAAGTGCTCATGATGAACCACCGAATAGTTTGGAAGATAAAGTGTTTGAAAATATTCAAGACTTAAATAGCTGTCTTTCACAAAAAGACATTTTAAGTTCAAAGTTTCTTTTATGTCAAATAATTTAAAATATTCCTGCAGATTCACTTTCAGAAGGTGGACCAGGAAATCCTCCAGAGGTAGAACAAGAACTTATCTCTGAAAAACACTTAGAAACTGGTGAGACATATTTTCCACTTAAAAAAAAAGGAGTTTTAAAAAGAAAAGTTTAAAAAGTGAAGCATCTAGTACCAAACCAGATATAAATGGCACTGCAGATGATTATGTTATAAAGCAAATATTCAATGCACCTATCTTCACAAAGTTGCAGGTAGAGGAGAAAGAATCCAGTGAGACACTGATGAAATTGCAGAATCAGTTACCCACAGCTTGGGAGAGTTTATCTTCAAATATTCTAATTAAGTGTGAAGAAAAAGATAATGGAATAGAATTGCCACAGGTAAAATCTGTTATAAGCCAAATAATACAAGCATTTCTTGTGGATACTCTTTTAGAATCTTTGATAATCAAAGTGATAGAGTTAAAGAATACCAGAATTCTTTGCTGAATATGGAGACAGTCTTTGCTGGGGAAAAACCAAAGTATTCCACAGAAGATTATTCAGAAATCAAAGGCAAAACAGAACCTCTTTCAGAATGGAACATATCCATCATTCCCAAAGAAACCACTTCTTCTTTTAATAGAGTTGAATTTATAGTTGAAGTACAAAATATATCCCCACAAGTTTCAAAATATCAGTCAACACCATATAAAAAACCAGATTTGCCAAATAGTGGGCAGAAGTCTGATAGAGAAGAAAATGATCTAAGTTCTACTTTATAAAATTTAGGTAACTCGTTAATGGGTAATGAATCAGATGTAACGATATTAGAATCCTTTTTAAAGAACATATTTAATGTTTTTTTCAAATACAATCAGTCTGAAAGAAGCCAACCAGCAAAAGAATGAGAAAGACTAATCCAACAACCTTTTCCAAATAGTACAGAAGACTTTGAAGAAATCATAGAGAATTTTGATAAAGTAGATGAAGTAGACAGAAAACCTATGTTGAGTCCAAAGCTACATGTATTTCTAGAAGAACTCTGAGAGATAGAAATAAAAAATTTTAAATCTGAATTAAGTAAACATATCCAGCATTACCTTGTGGAAAGACTTTCAGAATTAGGACACATTACCCAAGAGGACTTACCAAAAATCTATCGAAATCTGTTTTCAATGAATGAGAAAGCAGAACCAAAAGGGCAAAATATTTTTCTGGAGAAATATTCAGAAACTATAAAAGAAATCGTGTCCTTTGTAAATAATTTCAATCATCATTTCATAGATAAACATTTGGAAATAAAACTAAGAATTTTTTAAAATGAAATTCTCCAAAACTATTTCCTAAAAAAACCATTCAGAAAGCAGTTTATTTAAAGAAACAGAATCTGACACTATGCACTCAAACATATCTTCTCTAAGAACTAAAAGTGCCCTGACATCTTTTCATGAGGTAGGACAAGATATTTCAAGGGGGAGTTTTGGTAGAAGACTTGATGTAAAGATGAAATATCCTTTAAATAAGTCTGTACAAAACTATCTTATAGCTTTATCAGAAAATGAACTATTAAATCTAAAAGCTAATTTAAGTAAACACCTCCAGAGCCTTTTTATAGAAAATCTTTCAAAATCTGGATTAATCACAGAAAGGCAATTAGAAGAAATCAGACAGCATATAAATTTGATTAATTCTACTTCCATACCATTAAAATGCATAAAGTCAGATTTATCTTTTAGATATGAAAATCAATTTGTGGAGGAAGAGTCAGAAAAACAAAATAAGTATTCAAAAACTGTTTAAAAAAACCACTTTACAAAAGGTTCCTGAGGATAGACTTGTAGAAACAGAATTGACCAGAAAGGAAGAAAAGGAGTATTTTTCCTTACAGAATATTAAGGAAAATCCATCAACAGTTGGGGAACAGAAAAGATGTTATCCTAAAGGAGCTAAAACAGTGAATGTACTTAATGTACGACCTTCTTCCAACAGAGGTACCCAAACAATTCCATGAAATAAATAATCAGAAAGATTTGCAGATATAGAGCTTAAGAAACAAAGAAAAGAAAATGGCTTCATGCAGCTTTCTCAAGCAGAAAATTTTGATTTTAAGACACAGATTCAAGACTCACATGGTTGGAGTGGTAAATCAAAAACAACTCATTCGAATGCTTGCTTTGAAAGAACACCAAAGACAAAATCCCTTGAAAAAAAGGAGCATAATAATATCTGTAAATCAGTGGTACAGGAAAATCCTGAAGCAGTACTGTTACCATTTCCAAGATTTCCTAATTGCAGAAAGCCAAGTGAAAATGAAGAATATGTAAACAAACTTACTTTTCCTTCCAGGCAGAGTATCATTTTAACTCCTTTCACTTTAGAGGCTGGGGAGAAATCAAAATTAGACCAGTATTGTCAGATATTGAAAGGAAACAATAACAATAATAAAAAACAACATTTGGTAACATTTGCCCAATACCAAAATGAAATACAAGCTCTTTATATAAAACCACATGAAATTTGCAAGGAAAAAGGTGCCTATGTCCCTGAATCACAATCATATAAAGCTGTGGAAGCTGAAAAAAACTCAAAACCATCCCTCTTCCCAAAAGTATTAAAGAGAGAAAATCTAAAGCCCAAAGTCCGAAAAGAAAAAGACCATAACAGCAACCAAAAAAAGTCATTTAACAAGATAGTTAAGATATTACCAAGTCCAATGAACAAGTGGGACTATATCAAGCTGAAAAGATTCTGTACAGCAAAGGACACAATCAGTAGAACAAAAAGACATCCTACAGTATGGGAGAATATATTCATAACAGACATATGCGATAAGGGGTTGACATCCAAAATATATAAAGAACTCACGCACCTTAACAAACAAAAAGCAAATAATCCAATTAAGAAATGGGCAGAGGACATGAATAGACACTTCTCTAAAGAAGAAATTCAGATGGCCAACAGGCACATGAAAAGACGCTCCACATCGCTGGTCATCAGAGAAATGCAGATTAAAACCACAATGAGATATCACCTCACACCAGTGAGGATGGCCAACATCCAAAACACAAACAACAACAAATGTTGGTGAGGATGTGGAGAAAAGGGAACCCTTCTACACTGCTGGTGGGAATGCAAATTAGTTCAACCATTGTGGAAAGCAGTATGGAGGTTCCTCAAAAAACTCAAAATAGAAATACCATTTGACTGAGGAATCCCACTCCTAGGAATTTGCCCTAAGAATGCAGCAGCCCAGTTTCAAAAAGACAGATGTACCCCTATGTTTATTGCAGCACTATTTACAATAGCCAAGAAATGGAAGCAACCTACGTGTCCATCAGTAGATGAATGGATTAAGAAGATGTGGTACATATGCACAATGGAATATTATTCAGCCATAAGAAGAAAACAAATCCTACCATTTGCAACAACATGGATGGAGCTAGAGGGTATTATGCTCAGTGAAATAAGCCAAGCTGAAAAAGACAAGTATCAAATGATTTCACTCATATGTGGAGTATAAGAACAAAGAAAAAAACTGAAGGAACAAAACAGCAGCAGACTCAGAGAACCCAAGAACGGACTAATAGTTACCAAAGGGAAAGGGACTGCGGAGGATGGGTGGGAGGGTGGGATAAGGGGGGAAAAGGGACATCACGATTAGCAGATGTAATGTTGGGGGGGCACGGGGACGGCTGTACAACTCAGAGAAGACAAGTAGTGACTCTACAGCATCTCACTACGCTGATGGACAGTGACTATAATGGGCTTGGTGGGGGGACCTGATGAAGGGGGTAGTTTAATCACCATAATATTGCACATGTAATTGTAGGTTAATGATATCAAAATAAATTGTAAATTAAAAAAAAAGATTAATGAAACAATAGTAAATTCAAGATCTCCTTGCAAAAAAAAAAAAAAAAGATACTACCAAGCCCACTGCCCACCACAAGAAGTCTAAGGAAATCTGTTCCAAGGACATTGCATCAATGGAATACAAGAACAACAATACATGTAATATGTTCTTCTGTCTTCTGTATTTGACAAAGTTCTGTAAATAATCTGCTTTAGGATGTGTAAGGCTGCATGCAAGTATATGTGGAATCTTCATTGCCCCAAGACATACAGACCTTCAAATTCAAAAATGTCTTCTGAAATTCAAATGTCTCCTCACCTGATTCAAAATGCAATCACAAGTTCCAGGAACATGGCGGCATGAGCAGGGTGGCGGAAATCTCCTCCCCAAACCATATATATCTATGAAAATCCAGCAAATACAACTATTCCTAAAAGAGAGACCAGAATATACAGGACAGCACCCAGCCTGCATCTACACCTGAGAGGACTCGGCACCCTGCGAGGCGGATAAGATAAGGAGCAGTGACCTGGCGGGACCTGAGCATCCCCCCACCCCAGCGCACCGGTGGGAGGAGAGGATTCAGAGCCGGGAGGGAGTGGAAGTACAGGCCCACGAAACAAACAGCCCTGGTGGTCTGCGCCAGGGGCGCTGACACACATCGCGTGGTGTATTGGATATTGGAGAGGCAGAAGGTACAGGTTTTGAGCTGGGAATGTGCCCAGGTCCTTGCAGCAGGTTCCCCAGGACAAAAGAAAAGCGCGTGCTTTTTTTGGAGGTCTTAAAGAGGCAACGGCCCAGGACTGTCCCAGCACACTCAGCCCAGCAGGCTGAGAGTCCTGAGGAATTTCGGACCCCTTGGCTGGTGACTGGGAAAAAGTAGTCACACTGAAACTTCACATAGAGAACAACAGCCTCCCATTCATTCCCGCCCCGGCCAGAGCTACAAAGGGCCCTGCGGAGCTGCGCAGCCACGGCTGCAAAATAGTGGAGCAACAGCGCCACCTACAGCACCCTTACAAAATCTACTCCCTGTGGGCGTGTTTTTTGTTGTTTGTTTTTTTTTCCTTTCTTTCTTTTTTTCTCTTTTCTTTATCTTCCTTCTTTTTTTTTTCGTTTTTGTTTTTTGGTTTTTTGTTTTCAGTTTTTTTTTTAAGTCTTAGCCCAGCTGTGAAAAAGACAGAGCTATATGGTAACGCCATGAAAAGACAGAGCTATATGGTACAGACAAAGCTCACCCACACCCAGACAACACCAGAGAGGGAGACTGAAAGGATGGAAATGTACAATCTTCCTGGAAAAGAATTCAGAATAAAAGTCATAACCGTGCTGATGGATCTACAGAGAAATATCCCAGAGCTGGGGGAGGAAGTGAGGGAAGTCAGGAAAGACAATGCAGAAATGAGACAAGCCATTGACGGGCTTAGCAGCAGACTGGATGAGATGCAAGAGGCTGTTAATGGAATAGAAATCAGGGAAAAAGAATACAGAGAAGCTGAGGCAGAGAGAGATAAAAGGATCTCTAGAAATGAAAGAATAGTAAGGGAACTGTGTGACCAATCCAAATGGAACAATATTCACATTATAGGAGTACCAGAAGAAGAAGAGAGAGAAAAAGGGACAGAAAGTGTCTTTGAAGAAATAATTGCTGAAAACTTCCCCATGCTGGGGAAAGAAATAGTCCCGCAGTCCACAGAGGCCCACAGATCTCCCAACACAAGGGACCCAAGGAAGACAACACCAAGACACATAATAATTAAAATGGCAAAGAACAAAGATAAGGACAGAGTATTAAAGGCAGCTAGAGAGAGAAAAAAAAGATCACCTACGAATGAAAACCTATCAGACTATCATGAGACTTCTCAACAGAAACCTTACAGGCCAGAAGAGAATGGCATGATATATTTAACATAATGAAACAGAAGGGCCTCGAACCAAGAATATTGTATCCAGCACGATTATCATTTAAATATGATGGAGGGATTAAACAATTTCCAGAAAAGTGAAAGCTGAGGGAATTTGCTCCAATAAACCACCACTACAGGACATCTTAAAGGAACTGCTCTAGAGGGAAGCACTCATAAGGCTAAAAAGATGTCACCAGAGAAAATAAAATCATAGCAAAGAAAGCAGACCATCCAAATACTAACTAAAGGCAAAGAATAAAACACCTAGTATATGAAGAAGGGAGGAGGAAGAATAAGAAGGGAGAGAAATAAAGAAACATCAGACAGTGTTTACAATAACTTAACAAGAAAGTTAAGTTAGAATGTTAGATAGTAAAGAAGCAACCCTTGAACCTTTGGTAACCACGAATCTAAAGCCAACAATGGCAATAAGTACATATCTATCGATAATCACCCTAAATGTAAATGGACTGAATGCACTAATCAAAAGACACAGAGTAACAGAATGGATAAAAAAGCAAGACCCATCTATATGCTGCTTACAAGAGACTCACCTCAAACCCAAAGATATACACAGACTGAAGGTGAAGGGATGGAAAAAGATATTTCATGCAAACAACAAAGAGAAAAAACAGGTGTTGCAGTACTTGTATCAGACAAAATAGACTTCAAAACGAAGAAAGTAGCAAGAGATAAAGAAGGACCTTACATAATGGTAAAGGGGTCAATCCAACAAGAAGATATAACCATTATAAATATATATGCACACAATACGGGAGCACCAGCATATGTGAAACAAATACTAACAGATTTAAAGGAGGAAATAGACAGCGATGCATTCATTTTAGGAGACTTCAACACACCACTCACTCCAAAGGACAGATTAGCCAGGCAGAAAATAAGTAAAGACACAGAGGCACTGAACAACACACTAGAACAGATGGACCTAACAGACATCTACAGAACTCTACACCCAAAAGCAACAGGATACACATTCTTCTCAAGTGCACATGGAATATTTTCCAGAATAGATGACAAACTAGGCCACAAAAAGAACCTCAGTAATTTCAAAAATATTGAAATCCTACCAACCAACTTCTCAGATCTCAAAGGTATAAAACTAGAAATAAACTTTAGAAAGAAATCAAAAAGGCTCACAAATACCTGGAGACTTAACAACATTTTCCTAATTAATCAATGGGTTAACGGCCAAATCAAAACAGAAATCAAACAATATATGGAGACTAATGACAACAACAACACAAAGCCACAACTTCTGTGGGACGCAGCAAAGGCAGTACTAAGAGGAAAGTATATTGCAATCCAGGCCTATTTAAAGAAGGAAGAACATTCCCAAATGAATAGTCTAGAGAAACAATTACTGAAATTGGAAAAAGAAGAACACATGAGGCCCAAAGTCACCAGAAGGAGGGACATAATAAAGATCAGAGAAGAATAAATAAAATTGAGAAGAATAAAACAATAGAAAAAAATCAATGAAACCAAGAGCTGGTTCTTTGAAAAAATAAACAAAACAGATAAACCCCTAGCCAGACTCATTAAGAGAAAAAGAGAATCTACACACATAAACAGAATCACAAATGAGAAAGGAAAAATCACGACGGACCCCACAGATAAACAAAGAATTATAAGAGAATATTATGAGCATCTATATGCTAACAAACTGGAAAACCTAGAAGAAATGGACAACTTCTTAGAAAAATACAACTTTCCAACACTGACCAAACAAGAAATAGAAAAACTAAACAGACCAATCACCAGCAATGAAATTGAAGCGGTAATCAAAAAACTACCCAAGAACAAAACCCCTGGACCAGACGGATTCACTTCTGAATTCTACCAGACATATAGAGAAGAAATAACACCCATTCTCCTTAAAGTTTTCCAAAAAATAGAAAAGGAGGGCATACTTCCAAACTCATTCTATGAAGCCAGCATCACTCTAATCCAAAACCTGGCAAAGACCTCACCAAAAAAGAAAATTACAGACCAATATCCCTGATGAACGTAGATGCAAAAATATTCAACAAAATATTAGCAAACCAAGATCAAAAATACATCAAGAGGATCATACACCATGATCAAGTGGAATTCATTGCAGGGATGCAAGGATGGTACAACATTCAAAAATCCATCAACATCATGCACCACATCAACAAAAAGAAGAACAAAAACCACATGATCATCTCCATAGATGCTGAAAAAGCATTTGACAAAATTCAGCATCAATTCATGATTAAAACTCTCAACAAATCGATATAGAGGGGAAGTACCTTAACATCATAAAGGCTATATATGACAAACCTACAGCTAAGATCATACTTAACAGCGAGAAGCTGAAAGCTTTTCATCAAAGATTGGGAACAAGACAGGGGTGCCCACTCTCTTCACTGTTACTCAACATAGTAGTGGAGGTCTTAGCCACGGCAATCAGACAAAACAAAGAAACACATAGCATCCAGACTGGTAAAGAAGAAGTCAAATTGTCACTATTTGCAGATGACTTGATACTGTACATAAAAAACCCTAAAGACTGCACTCCAAAACTACTAGAACTAATATCTGAATTCAGCAATATTGCAGGATACAAAATTAACACACAGAAATCTGTTGCTTTCCTATACACTAATGATGAACTAACAGAAAGAGAAATCAGAGAAACAATTCCATTTACAATTGCATCAAAAAGAATAAAATACCTGGGAATAAAACTAACAAGGAAAGTGAAATACCTATACTTTGAAAACTACAAGACACTCCTAAGAGAAATTAAAGAGGACACTAACAAATTGAAATTCATCCCATGCTCTTGGCTAGGTAGAATAAATATTGTCAAAATGGGTATACTACCTAAAGCAATCTACAGATTCAATACAATCCCTATCAAAATACCAACGGCTTTCTTCAATGAACTAGAACAAATAATTCTAAAATTCATATGGAACCACAAAAGACCCTGAATAGCCAAAGCAATCCTGAGAAGGAAGAATAAAACAGGAGGAATTATGCTCCCTGACTTCTAGCTCTACTACAAAGCCACAGTAAGCAAGAGAATATGGTATTGGCACAACAACAGACCCACAGACCGGTGGAACAGAATAGAAAATCCAAACATTAACCCAAACATATACAGTCAATTAATATTTGATAAAGGAGCCTTGCATATACAATGGGGAGATGACAGCCTCTTCAGCAGCTGGTGTTGGAAAAACTGGACAGCTACATGTGAGAGAATGAAACTGGACTACTGTCTAACCCCATACACAAAAGTCAACTCAAAGTGGATCAAAGCCCTGAGTGTAAGTCGTGAAACCATAAAACTCTTAAAAAAAAACATAGGCAAAAATTTCTTGGACATAAACATGAGCGACTTCTTTATGAACATATTTCCCCGAGCAAGGGAAACAAAAGCAAAAATGAACAGGTGGGACTATATCAAGCTGAAAAGCTTATACAGCAAAGGACACCATCAGTACAACAAAAAGACATCCTACAGTATGGGAAAATATATTCATAAATGACGTATCCGATAAGGGGTTGACATCCAAAATATATAAAGGACTCATGCACCTTAACAAACAAAAAGCAAATAATCCAATTAAGAAATGGGCAGAGGACATGAATAGACACTTCTCTAAAGAAGAAATTCAGATGGCCAACAGGCACATGAAAAGATGCTCCACATCGCTGGTCATCAGAGAAATGCAGATTAAAACCACAATGAGATATCACCTCACACCAGTGAGGATGGCCAACATCCAAAACACAAACAACAACAAATGTTGGCAAGGATGTGGAGAAAAGGGAACCCTCCTACACTGCTGGTGGGAATGCAAATTAGTTCAACCATTGTGGAAAGCAGTATGGAGGTTCCTCAAAAAACTCAAAATAGAAATACCATTTGACTGAGGAATCCCAGTCCTAGGAATTTACCCTAAGAATGCAGCAGTGCAGTTTGGAAAAGACATATGCACCCCTATGTTTATCGCAGCACTATTTACAATAGCCAAGAAATGGAAGCAACGTAAGTGTCCATCAGTAGATGAATGGATAAAGAAGATGTGGTACATATACACAATGGAATATTATTCAGCCATAAGAAGAAAACAAATCTACCATTTGCAACAACATGGATGGAGCTAGAGGGTATTATGCTCAGTGAAATAAGCCAAGCTGAAAAAGACAAGTATCAGATGATTTCACTCATATGTGGAGTATAAGAACAAAGAAAAAAACTGAAAGAACAAAACAGCAGCAGACTCAGAGAACCCAAGAACGGACTAATAGTTACCAAAAGGAAAGGGACTGGGGAGGATGGGTGGGAAGAGAGGGATAAGGGGCATTATGATTAGCAGATGTAATGTTGGAGGGGCACGGGGAGGGCTGTACAACTCAGAGAAGACAAGTAGTGATTGTATAGCATCTCACTACGCTGATGGACAGTGACTGTAATGGGGTTGGTGGGGGGGACCTGATGAAGGGCGTAGTTTAATCACCATAATATTGCATATTTAATTGTAGGTTAATGATACCAAAATTGACTATTAAAAAAATGCAATCACAAAATCAGTGGAGTGTTAACACACTTACTGCCTTTATATAAAATATATAAAGGACACCACCCTCTGGAACATGAATTAGAAAAAGTAACCCTTTCCTCTGAGAAAACCGTGGGATGACACAGTATTGGAACCAGGGCACATAGTCCTGTCTATGGAAAACTGCCTGGATTTTAGCCTCTCTTACCCCTCAACCAGGGTTGGTGTGTAGGCACAGGATGTACAACCTTCGGCAGTGGCTGTGTACTATGGAAACATAGCTGGGATTTTCTTTTCATGAAGATATAAATATAAATACATAGCCTCTTTCAGATCATTGAATTATCTTTGTTTCAGTAAACAGAAATATGATTATGTGCTAATTATTCTAGAACACATTAGGGAAATGCAAATTTTATGATCTATTGGATTGTGAGCTACAAATTCTAATTTAACTTCTCTTCTTTGATCACCACTCTTCAGCTATATCATGTGCTGAGAAACTTGGGAATCCAAGTCTATTTTTAATATCAACATAAAACAGGCAGATAAATCTAGTGCTAGACTTTATACAAAGCATTTTAAAGTAAAGTTATACATCTAGGAGTGGAAGGGACTTACTTTAATTTTTTGGACCACTGCTCTTCTCTCTTGGTGTATATAAATAGGCATGACAGTGGGAAAAGTCATAAGTTGTAAAATGCATTATATTGATAATCTGATGCACATAATTCCACTTTTGGGTGAGAAAATAGGTCAAATTTCAGAATAGTTGCTTTGAATTTACTTTCCATAGTGAAGCAAATATTTAGCTTTAGTAAATGGTAAAGCAAATTAGTAGCAGGGTAAATATTATCAATGTAGTTACATTTTCAATTTTGGATTCCTTTGTTTCTATCTAAATTCAGTAATTGAGTGAGTGTTGCATGTGCCCATGTGTGTACATATTAGGAAAAGGAAGTAGAACGTATGTTCATAGGTTTTGGAAAGGACTCTGAAGTTCCTGTAGACAAATGGAATCTTTAAGATCATTTTTCCAAACAAAACAAAAAATGTGTTTATGTTTGATGGTACGAGGTCATAACAGCATCGCAGGACCCTTATCCTAAGAGTGGTCAAGGGAGATAGAGTTACCTTTATTTCCCTCTATTAAACCAATGCCCACCCCCCTCAAACTTTTCTCTCTAGTGAAACTGACAGCAGAATTGAGTGGTAAGAGGGCATTTTTCAGATCACCAGGAGGACTTGCTCATCTGATTCTCTAAAATAGATGAATCTCCCAAAGGAATCAAAATAGGTAAGATAGAAATTGAGTTGTGGGAGCATCCAGAAAAACGACCAGTGGCGTGGATCTGCAGGCCCTTCCACTGGTACTCTAGGAATCAGCTTTATCAATTGTGAAGCAAAAATTATATATTCCTCACCAATGTAGCAGAAATTCCCTTAGTAATGTGGCTCACCTATACCTGATTGTTCCATGTGCATGAGAGGGAAGGTGGGGAATGTCTCCTTGTCCTCAGCAAACCCAGGCAAAAATGTAAAGTAGTAGAATTTGTCTTTCGACTCTTCATACCTCATTTTTTTGTACATCTTCGCTTTCTTGCTGCCGTACTTCTCAGTCCTGCCCAGCCTCTCCTGACTCCCCAGTTCTATTAGTCCACTCCCGCCTTCTTTCCAAATCAAAGCAGGCCATTTGTTTGGTGTGCCCATCTATGCAAAACATTAAGAGTTAAACTTAGAAACTGCAGAGGAAACTGGTTTACACTAATTTGAGAATGAGCAATAGCTCCATGCCCTCTTAGGTACTTACAGATTACTATATTTTTATTTTAAAATATAGCCATATTATAAAAGTTTGAAAAAAAAAAAGGAAAACAAAGCACATAATCCCATCACCCAAACACAACTACCTTTTTTTGAGGCGGGGAAAGGAGGTATATCCTTCCAGTTATTTTCCTGAATGTTTTACTTGTTTACTCTCAGAATGTATACACATTTTTAAAGTTTAATGTAAGCATTATAATCATATGCTGGGCTGTATGTGGGTATGTGTAGTGAAGATGTTAACTTATAAAGAATGAAAGTTGGATGATATAAAAGGTAAAATGTAAGAGTTCATAATTTATATTGGGTTGGGGAAGAGATATTTCGGAGAACTATAGAATTATAGAATATAGTATCCCTCCAATGATTTACAGCTTTGCTCAGGAGTCAGACCCTGTGGACAGCTCCCTTAAATTTTTCTGGTTTCCAGCTTCATATCTGCCATCCATTTTGAAATAACAAATCCTTTGAAACAAGCTTTTTAAAGCATGGTTTCTGTTACCTAATGAAAGGTATTAGGTGGAGGATCTTAGTTTGGGGGATACCTATATAAAAGATTTGATGCTTTCATTCTTTATTGAAATTACTACTTTAGTCCTTGTATATGTAAAATGTACTTTTAAGAAACCTAACTCATCAATTTGATCTTTTAATTTAATATTTAGGATTGTTTGGACGGATTTGAGGATTTACGTGGGACCTCAATTAAGCATCTTGAAAAAGCAAAATCAAGAGGAAGGCTTTTAGGAAAGGGCCCAGATGACAGCCGTAATCAGTTAAAACACTCTGCAAGACCATATGCTGCTCCAGCGGTTAACAAACAACGAGAAAGCTACACTGGAAAATTTACAAGTCCTCAAATGGTTTCAGCAAGCTTAATTCATATAAATGATCCAATTACAGATTATGAAATCCACAAAATTCAGCAAAAAATAATTTAAAAGAGAATATTGAAAAATGTTCACTCATTTGTGATATCCAAATGTTAAACATTTCAGAATGATACGTGAGGACTACAGTCAGACAATCATTTTTCTTCAATTAACAAAATGGCTTGGAGATATATCCTTTTGTGTGATAAAAGTCAGCAACAAAATTTCATCTTGTTAGAACCATTGTGTTTTAATTAAAATGAAAAAAAAAAGCACTTTGATGTAAACGTGTTTTGTTTATGAACCTTAGGGAATTAACACAGAAACGCATTCTATTCACATTTGTTAGTTAAGTTTTATTTCCCAGCTTTCCCCCTTTTTCACTATATAATATCATTCCAATTTGTAGTTTGCTGATTTCCCGAATCTTTGTCATGTTCTAAACTATCAGGGTCTCTATTTGCAATTACGTTTAGCCTTTTGTTATGAATGTACTTTTCCTCTTCAGCTGTAGTTATATTTTTAGATTCAATAGTATGTAACTAGAACATCTGTTTCTAGGTTCCACAGTATGCCAGTAGAACATCTATTAATTTAATATCATCTGGTATTATAATTTTCTACACTATAAATAAAAATAACAGATTTAATACTAGTTCCTGAGGCATCTCCTACACTTGGAGTGACTTTCTAACTTATTTGAAAAACTATGAAAGGGCCTCTTTAATAACATGAAACTCAGGTAACTGCATAGAACTATGGAAACTACAATGAAATTATCCAGCCAAATCAACATAAGATTTAAATCAGAGACTTCTGAGAACTGGTTCTGTTCTTATTAAGAACAGTATTTGGATGTTCTTGAACCTTGAGAAGTTCACTCAAGAATTTCAATTTATACAATTTTTGTCAGTTTTAATTTTGACCATAAATCATAAGGACTATGGGGTTTAAATAGAATTGGCTGATGGAAAATGATTCTTGATCATTCATGTAATGGTATTATCAATCAGGTTGTTTTTTAGGGACCAAGAATTTAAGTAATTCTTGAAGTTGTCAGTTATGTGTATCAATGTTATCAATTTGGGAAAGGACAAATAACTTGGATCTGCAAGTAGAAGGAATACAGGGCATTGGTCTCCTGGGTGATGGTACCAAAGCTAAGAAACCAAAAATGATGGTGAGGCAGTCCAGAGATCAGCAAGAGCTGGAGGTGATACCCCTCCTACGATGGAAGGGACAGCAGGAGGAAGGGGTGTTTCTAGTGTCCTAAAGCCAGAGACCAAGAAGATACAATCTCTGGCAGGGACACAAGGAACAGGGGTGGGACAGCGTGATAAATACCATCTTCTCTCTCCTGCTCTGATTTTACACTGTTGCCTCCCTGGAAACCAGTGAGTGAGGGTACATGGGAAATGTGGTTCCCAGTGAAGCAGAGCGGAGGAAGAGTAGAGAAATGGATTTGAGAGCCAACAGGCAATTGACCAACAGTACTTAGGAAAACTTGATCTGGCTTGCAGTAAAGGAAAAACTGTTTACGGGATGGAAATCTCAAATCTCTTCACTTAATTTTTAATGGCAATATTGTGACACACAGAGTCAAAAATTTCCTACCATAGAAATCTTTCAAATTTTCAAGTTTTTTTCAAAAACAAAAGAAAAAAACCTCATACCCCTTTATTCAAGGAAGAATTCTCTAAATATTTATTAGATGTTTATGATGTCGGGGTTCCTGTTTGCAGAGTCAAAGAATGAACTTAGCAAACGCCCAAGGTCGGAGAGCCAGGGAGAGGCTTTTATTGAGAGATACAGTGAGAGAACAGAGCTTGTAGCTCACACCAGGAGGGCACAAGAGAGTACATGATGGTGCGTTGTCTAGGGGATTTATAGTTGGTTGAGGATTTTCAGGAATGTGGGTAAAGGGCTAGGGGTGCAGACTTGTACCACCTGCCCTGCCCCCAAGGTGCCCTGGGTTGTTGTCTGTCAGGGCTGTTGAGATAGAGAAGTCACGGGTTATGCTGAGATACCCTTCTTTATTTGCAGAACACTCAAACATTCCAGGCCAAGTTGCTCCTGGCCTTTTGAGCTTTAACTGACCTCACTGAAGATGTCTATATTCCTAGTCTGGTATCTTTACCCTAGAGAATTAGTGTGACCTTGACTCTGCATAATGCTTAACACAAGAGTTTCTATAGGGACTTCTTTGCACATTGTTCCATAATCATCTTTTTTTTTTTTCCAGAGGTCCTCACCCTACTCTGCCTGAACCCACAGTCCCTGTCTCATTTACAATGTCACTTTGCTAAATACTAGGGATATAATAGTGAATAAGACAGTATTCTCAAGGAGCCCACAGTCTGTTGGAGATGTAAGCACAGTAGTTACGAGTTGTGTAAGTGCAGTTTGGGGAAAGTACCACAGAAGCTCACAGAATGGCATTTTAGCTAAGGTAACTGTGCTACTTCGGGTCCTTCAGAAAGCAGACAGCAAACTGGGATTAGAGACATGAGCTAGGAGGAGCAGTGACCCCCCGCCCCACCCAAACATATCCATGTCCTAATACAAGAGACCTGTGCCTATATTACCTTACATGACAAAGGGGCCATTGCAACTGTGCTTTAAGGATCTTGAGATGGGGAGATTATCCTGGGTTGTCTGGATAGGTGAAAATATACAAGAGTCCTTTCCTTTTAAGAGAGAGGCAGAGAGATCAGTCCAAGATGTGATCACTGAAACAGAAGTTGGAATGATGTTAGCCCATAAAGCAAAGGCAGGCAGGTGGCCTCAAAGCAGGAAAAGGCCATAGATTCTCCCCTAAAGCCTCCAGAAGGCCCCTGGCCCTGCCAACCCTTTTCAGACCTCTGACCCCAGAACTAAAAAATAATTTGTGTTGTTTTAAGCTACTGTTTGTTGTAATTGGTTACAGCAGTGAAAGAAAACTAATACAGGAAGCGAGAGCCTGTGACGCAAAAGTCCAAGACCCGTGCTCTCAAGGGGCTGTCAGCGGTGTCTTCTGTTGGGTTTGTTTTGATTTGACTGGGCCACAGGGTACCCAGTTATCTGCTCAAGCATTATTCTGGGTGTTTCTGAGGGCATCTTTAGATGAGATTAACACCTGACCCTGTAGACTGCTGTCTCTGATGTGGGTGGGCCTCACCACCTGAAGGCCTGAATAGCATTTCCAGGAGTAATAGAGAATTTCTCCTGCTTGACTGCCTTCAAACTGGGATGTCAGCTTTTCCCTGTGTTTGGCCTCAAACTGGAACTTCAGCCTGCCAGTCTTCAGACTGGAACTACCATCATTGGTTTTGTCTCCAGCTTGCCCCTTCACCTCGCTGATCTTGGGACTTGAGAGCCAGTTCTTTAAAATAAATCTCCATTTGGTTCTGTTTCTCTGGAGAACCTCAATACACTCAACAGATCTGAGAGGCACTGCTTCATCACCTCCACAGGCCACCTTTTAAACATACAACTCTCCACACAGATTTGGGAGACCCTCCTCTATGGTTCCTTGAGCCTCTCTTGCTAAAGGGCAACTTAGAAAGAGGAAGTTAGTGAAATGAACTATAGCCTCCACCTGTACAGGTGGTCTCAGGGCCTCAAGTGGTACTCATCTCTTCTCCCTGCCCCACCTTGGCAGGTTTTCATGGCTTACTTGATGGAGTAACCTAAACATTATTGAGGGGTGCTGGCAAATAAACATGGAAAGGTTTGTTTAAAATTGTCTATTAATTTGTTTCTTATTTTGTTTCATTGATTTTAATTTTTTGGTCTTAAGACAGTCATTTAAAAACAATTTTTAGGGTAATGTTAAATAAGAGTATATAGATTAAGGTAATCCACTTAACTGAGTAAGTCCCAATTTACCAAACTACATACTGTTTTTGAGACACAGCATCTCTCTTTTGCTAATAAGGTAAAACCATTCATTAAGATCTCTATGTCCTTACCTGCTGTATAGAGGAGCAAGAATAATCATACAAAGGGCACAAACATTTTTGCCTTCATTGCATCAGGCTGTCCCCAATTCAATAATTTATGTAAATAAATCTGTTTGAGAAAGAGCTTTCCTTGGTAAAACAAATTAGAATCCGTGTTTTAGCTTTGTCAAAACACACAAAGAAAATAAATAAAAGCATAGACTCAGTTCAATAAATCTTTATTGACCTCCCACAGGGTGCATGAATTTAGCATCTATAATTTACATAAGTAGAAAAGTGTTACGTTAGCCCCTCAAAAATAAAAATAAAAAGCAAATTACAATTTATGTATTTCAAGTGAATCATTTAATGAGAGTGAGGCTCAGTTTGACATTCCCATTAGTATTAACACAAGAAAGTGGGAAAATATAAACATCTTCTCTTCTGTCAAAAAAGGGCTTGATGAGATAAATTAGCCTATTAGTCTAAGAATAGGGGTGATCAAAAAGGCTAGAGAATCCAGAAGTAATAAATGTACTTGGAAGCACTGTCCTCTGCAGGCTCATTTGCCTAAGGGCAGCAAAATGCTGAAAAAATTAACTGGCTCAAAAATCATATTCAGAGATCCAGAAGAGGAGTTAGTCACAGCTTGGGAAAAAAATTTGAGAACAGATGCTACTAAGACAGATTAATAATTCTGAAGCTCCCCTAGAGTTATAATGTAACTCTGAGCTAACCAAAGGGGCTATAATTTCATACTCCTTTGAACAGAGTGGTTTTAAATGACTAGATTCTCCAGTGCACCAACTGTATTTTCAAGTATAATTCTAGTATTTGTACCTAGCAAAACAGAAGAAAACCAGCAGAGAAAAAGTATCAAGTATATAGGACATAAATGGATTTGGCAGCCCTAGAATTCCCAGTTTGAGTCTGTTTCATCAGAAAAGTCACATTCTGGCACAGTCCAAGGTGACCCTGGAGGCGGTGCTGTTGATGGCTTGTGATAATCAGGAGGCAACAGGGCAAGTATTGAATCCTGGCTTTCTTCTTTCATCTGTTAAAAAAACTCAAGGCTATTGGTATATAAAGTTAATACACTAGCTGTGTTAGCAATAAATAACTTTTAAAGAAATCATGTTAAAAGTGTTTAAAATTGTTTAGGTATTTTTCACTAAAAAATGCCTTTGATTCTGGTCACCGGAAAACAGGTAGAAATAACAGCCAAACAAACTGATTTTTATCAGCATTATTTTGCCCTTTCATCAATTCTAGCCAATATAGAAAAATAAAATGTAAATTAATCAAAATACAAACTGAGGATATAGTAACATATACTGGTATTGTTTGCTTTTACTTATTTTGTTTTGCAGAATGGAAATATTTTAGAAAGTCTCTAACTGACCTACCAAAAAGGTTTCTTGGTTTTAACTTTACTTTGTAAGAAAGTTATTATTTAGATTCTGGTAACCAAACTGTCTGATTAAGCCAACAAAATGAAGTGACTTTTTAATAGGATTTAAAACATCTAGACAACAGAAGATAGATCAGCTTACCTGTTTGAAGAAGACATGGGATAGTAAACTGCTTGCTGATGGCCTGAAATTTTTTTAAGAGTTATTAAAAAATAGAACCTCATATTAAAAAATTAGGTTTAGAGTTATAAAACTCAATACTAAGAAATTAAAAGGAAAAAGAATACGTCAGGAAGCTCAATTCTTATTGACAAGCTTCAAACTTGACTAATGGGAAGAATTGTAGAGATATTCTTCAATTGGTCCATATCTCAAAATGTATTGGACACTAGATAATTATAAGGGACTATGCTATGCATTAAGGGGTTAAAAAAACATAAGTAAGACACACACCTGATTTCCAAAATACTACTGCTAATATACAGTTATTTTTGATAATTTACATTATAATAACAGCAACTAATATTTTTGTATTGCTTGGAAGTTTCCAAAATGCCAACATAAATGCAGTAATTAACGTACAGAAAGATTAACTGATTTTTTTACAAGGTGAAAAAGGATAGGAAAGGATATGGCTGAGAATGGAGGCCAAGTCTTCTGACTTTGAATCCAGTATCCTTCCCATTTAACTCACTGCCTCCACTTGTTTTTAGCATTGATATTTTATGGATTAAACTATAAGTTTCGATCAAAAGATAAATGATTTGAATTTGGCAGGAAGGGAGTATCACAAAGCTTCTATAAAATATAAAACACATAATATTTATTTAGAAATGACCAGTATTACCTTTTCTCAGGATCTTGTTGCAAACAGAGCTGTACCAAGCTAAAGAAGGCAGGAGAGAACATTTTTGAGGATGGCGTTGGCAGTCTGTCACTATTTACTGTGCGAGCCCCACTGGAGACAAGTACACTCTCTCCAATCCCAGAGTCTACACCTGATCGGGAATTTTTCATTCTGGATTCTGATTGAGGGAAAATACTGATATCCAAAGGGCTATAAGGAGGACCTTTCAGTTTCTGTAACAGCATCTAAAAGAAAAAAATTTCCTTCAACCCTCATTTCAGGCAAAAAAAAAAAAAAAAGAAAAAAACCTTCATTCAGGTAAAACAACCACCACCACAAAAAAGATCCTGAGTCTACAGCAAAGGTGTTTAACATAAATTATCTGGAATGTAAGGGCTCTCATGAAAGGAAAGTAGTTCAGGGATTTTAGCACCATTTACCTGAGTCCTATGCATGTCCTGGAAGGGTACCCGCCCACTGGCCAATTCACATGCTGTAATTCCAACACTATAAATATCTGACTTTACATTATATCCATGTAAGTCCTGTAGAACAATTAATTTGAAGTCCTTTAGTATAAATAATAATAAAAAGCTACACACATGTACTTTTTTGATAAGCAATGGAGAACAATGGAAAAAACTCTTAAGTGAAAAATCAAGATAGACCTAATAAGTGGTATGCATTTTTAAATTCCTAACAAAATAATTTTAACAGGAAAGAGAAAAATCTTGCAGTAGGCCATTCACCAATCCATAGTCAAGCTTAGAAGACACTTGAGATGCACAGACAACCCAATGCAACAGCCACACCTGACCTGTCTCAGTAGTTCTGGACTCAGCCATGGCTGCACTGATGTGCTGAACTGTGGGAAATCATACACAGCCCTATGCCTCTGTCCATGCTTAACCAAACTATGCAGATGGGACAGGCCAGAGAGGGTCACTAGGCCATCACCAGAAATGAGGATATGGCTGGCTTTAATACTCCTAGAACAAAAAGAAACAATCCTAAATACTAAGAAATTGGCCAATGAAAAGAAGTATGGTCAGAACAAATCCATGTATTCTCCTGGAAATTAGATACTCTTCATAAAACAGCAGCACACTGCTACACACACACACACACACACACACACACACACACACACACAATGAAATGTTCAGGGAATCCTGTCAGCTATTTAATAGAGCATTAAACAAGGGAAGATACAACTGACAGCTACAAGTTTGGAAGTGGTAATATTTTCTTCAAACTAAGAATGGTATCAACTGATTAATTTCACCATTTTAGGATGTGCAAAACACATCTAAGAAGTCTAAAAAAATCAATCAAATAATATTTGAAGCATAAAGTTAGAATTTAAAGTTAAATGCAATATTATCCAATAAAAGCCTCTCATGGTATTAATATCATTTATATGTATTATATAAAAATTTCCTTTGTCAAATAAATTATAGAAGAGCCTTGCTTTTCATCCAAAACACTGAATTTGTACACCGACACAGTAGATGGCCAATAATCCGGGAGAGTATAATAAAACCTTGATTAATAAGAATGCAATCTGTTCAATATCCTCAGTTAACCTGAAGGCTACTTAAAAATAACACACAGTAATAAGAAAAAAGCTTTAAGAAGACTGAAACAAACAAGAAGAAAACAAGCTTATTTAGAAGTAACTTAATTAAAAAGGAAAACACAGTCCCAATGTATCTTAGAACAGCACTGTTTTTAATATTCATCCAATTACTTCTGTCTCTACAGTTGAGTAACAAGAGGATTGATATTTGGTATGATTGTCCAAAGGTAGTGCAAAATATTTAAGAAATCAAAGAAAGGTTTAGTTACAATTTGCACCTGTTATAATTATGACATAAAGCTGAAAAGCAGATAAAGAAGCCCTTTATTTGCTTAAGAAGAAAAAGGGCTACGGAGAATCCCATTCCCCCTATAGCTTATACACCAGACAGACAGGTTCTTCTAACCCTCCCTGCGGCCGGAGGCTCCGTGAGGACACGTATTCCACCCGGCACTGAGCACAGCCCTTGGCACAGAGAAGGTGGTCTGACGTCTTTGGTGAGTGAACATAAAATGCAAGCATCTACTGAATCTATCAGCCCCTTCTTCCCTCAGTTTTCACTAATGAGTTTCTCATCACTCCTTTCTAACACTCAACTTCTCCTTCCTAAAATCTCCCTAAAGAATTTCCTCCACTAAAGCTCTTTCATTTTGTAAAATAGAAGTAAATAAATACCTGTGAATATAGCCATTTTGGTGTAGATAGCTCAACCCTCTCACTGCTCCAAAGAGAATGTTTCTTATTAAATTTTCACTCATTCCTTCAGGAAAGTAAGACTTCAGGAGTTCACTTGCTGACCCTGAAAGAAACCCCTGAAATTTTAAATGAACATCAAAAGTGATTTTGCTTCTAGCTATGTTTTAAATGTTCTTTTCAACTATAAACATACACATATTACCTTCTGGTGTATAACCAATTTCTTATGCAAAGGTTAACTTTCCTTCAAGAATCTTTAAAAAGACTTTTCTAATGACATCCTAGATATTAGGAAAGAGGATTAACAATTTCCAGTATTACTGAAAAAAATACATACGATGTGACAATTCACAAAAGCTGTCCTAAAAATGAAAGCTCTGGAATCCATTCATAAAAAAATCCATCCATTAAAAAAGTGTATTTAACACACTTGCTGAACACTACTCTCTGTGCTAGGTACTATATGAGCACCTGGAGACAACAAAATAAAAAAATACACACATGATCCTGCCCTCAAGAAGTTCAAGTCCAGTGAAGGAGACAAGTTCACACACAGATGTTTACAATACCAAGAAATAAGTTTACAGTGTAGAGAAATAGGGACAGAGATAGTGGGCACAGGAGGAAAAACTGCTGCTTGAAGAATAACAGTAGCTTTCCACTCAGAGAGAGGAAACAAACTGAAGGGAAGAGACTGCTTGCTCTGAGGCATGGACTTCTCCTTGGAGAAACAGTAATGGTTTCATTGATCAGACCCATTCTACTTTTTTTCTGTGGACTAAAATTCAACAAGAATCAGATATAAAAATATAATGTGAAATCTAGAATTGACCATCAGGTTTATAAATTAAAAATAATGAATCATAAATCTGAGATCTCACTCATCATCTTATTTATAGCATCCAGGCTAAACAACGAGTTACTTTATTTAAAACAAGTTTTCTTACCATAGGCCATAAATGGAGAAATAACCCAAAGCCAGCTGCCAACAGTGAAAACAGTCCAATAAGTTGTAATATTGGGATGTCGGAAAAAGTGGGATAGAATCACTGCTTTCTAGAAGAGACACAAGAGGCAAGATATCTGAAAACATTTTTTCCATATGATGAAGATAATAGCGGTAGTGGCAGCTTAACACTCAATGGAGCTTATCAGTACTAAACCTCATTTTTAGTGCTATCATCTCTTTAAGTCTCACAACCACTATACACAGTGTGACGTTTTAATTCCCACTTTACACAAGAGGACACTTAGAAGTAAGTTAGAAAACTTGTCTCGCCACGTAATTAATAATAGCAGTGGAAGTGGGATGTGAACTTTGATAGTCAACTGTACTATATTCTTATTATAGAAAACATTTAAAAATACATAAAAACATGCATATAAAAGTCACTTCTAACACTACATAACAGAGAGAACCACTGTTAACGTTTCAGTATAATTTCCTCCAATCTTATTTTCTGTGCAACAAACATGTGCACATATAAATATTTTTTAAATTAGGATAATACCAAAACAAAATCCTTCCCCTCCCCAAAAATGATCAGTACCACTGAAAATGGTATTATAATATTCCTGAAATGCAATTCTATTAAAATTCATCAATTCAGAAGTTAATGTTAGTTAGCTGGATGAAAAAGAAACTGTTTGCTCATTTCTTCTATTTCCCTATATGACTATTTGTGATTGGACTAAGGGTATTGTAAGTCTCCAGACCAGCACTTCAAATGTGATACTTACTAGAAAATAGTAGTTACCAAAGTTTGAATACATTTGTTGTTTCAAAATATTCTTACGATGTGATCTCAAAGAGATGTTACATTAAATACATCATTTTTTTTGTACTGTTACCTGTAAAGCTTTCAGGCGTTCTTTAGTGCAGTTTTCCAGATTTGTAATTTTTATAGTCACCAGCGTTCCTGTGGGAGTATGGCGTGCAAGATGGACAGAAGTCAAGTTGTCAAATCCTCTTCCTAAAACCAGATGTAAAATTCGTTTTAACAACAAAGAAAAAAAATGGATAATTTGGACTTTAACAAAATTAAAAACTTCTGCTCTTCAAGGAAACATTGCTAAGAAAATGAAAAGGCATGCCACTGATAACTTCACCTTTCTTGGATTGACACCATCTGAACCTCCTTTCTAATTTTGAGGCATTCCACCAGTGCTGTTTTAGAAAAGGTCAGATCCTTATTCTGTCTTGGTCTCTCTGACGCTAGCACGGGAAGGTCAATGAACTAAGTAAGTCTGGCCAAGATAAGATGGAGTAAGAGACAAAAAGAAGCAGGGACAGTCAGAACTCACTGCAGGGGGACCCAGTATCTGGTGGGTTAAGTACCCTACGAGGTAGTACAGTAAGTGGGCTGCTCCTATGCCATGGCCCTGGCTATGGTTCTAGTCACACAGCTTCTCTTGGTCTCTTCCAAGCCTACTGTTCCAGCCTATAATTGAGTAGCAATATTGTTCAAAAAATTCCTCTTTTGCTTCAGTCAATCAGGATTGTTTTCTGCTGTTTGTAACAAAAACCCTGACTAGAACGCTGAACACAGATTATTCCTCATTCTTCAGGATTTTTCTGTCTTTCAAGAAAGATAGTTGGATGCTCAATCTTCTCTTTTCCCGTAAGACTTAGCACTTCTCTCCTATAGTACCCTCTAGCGCGTAACACAAAGCTATCTTACCAGACAGAATGTCGACTCTTCAAGTGTTTTGCATGGTTTTATATTCCTAGTGCCTGACACAGTATCTGTTTGTTGCATTAAACAGATGTTTCTGAATATTCAGAGCAAATGTTTTATAGTTATAAGGCTATAAACAATAATCCATCCTGTTCCAAACCTAACTGAGAAAGGTTTCTACTACAAATGGGATTTGGGCAAGTTCTTAAGTAAAAAAAAAGTAATTTGGTTAAAGGATGGTGACTGAAGATTTACATGATTTAATTTTAGTTCATACCCAGTATAAATTATAGACATACAAGTTTGCATACAATAAAGATGCAAAAAAATAAATATTAGATTACCTAGCGTCTTCCTCCTTTAAAAGACCTTCAGTGAAAAAGTAAAAATTCTAGAACATCATCCTGAAAAAAACCTGGGCCACTATTTAGGACAGATCAAATCAATAGATCCATTTGACTGATACAATTACCATCTAGTTTTATGCTCTAGGTGACAAGAGAAAAAAGACCTGCTTACAAAATAATCTTTTTGTGATCAATTTTGTTCCTAACAATGAAGGGTCAATTATGTAAAATCCAGGATTATTACCTATTTCCACTTGGAATTCATAGTGAGAAACGTTGGTGGAACAGATCACTTCATTGGCTGTAATAGATGGAGGCAACTGGGAGAGGGTTGGCTCATCAACCTGTATTGATTTAAAAAGATGAAAACCAAACAGGTATAAACTTTTTTGGGCTCCTAATTTGACCCCCCCCCCCAGTAAAAAACACTGATACTGTATTTTCAAGCTCACAAGTGCTTATTAGGAAGGCACTGAAGAGACTGCTAAGAGACTGTTTTAAGTCTAAAAGGAGTTCGCAATTGCTGTTAAGTGGTGTTAGTTAGAAAGCTATCATCTTGTAAAGGAGAAGAGGGCAGGAAAAACAGATATATGGGTAGCCAAGAATACTTTCCAGCACAATTTCCAGTAAACATTTTTAGGAGCTTCTAGGAGTGGTTAATTCTTTCAGAGTATCTAATAAATATATCAAGGGAAGAGATGCAGAGACATGTGAGGGATAGTCTATGCTTGTGCTCTGACCTCAAGTGGTCAGCAGTTGTATCCATTACACAGAGAGGTACCTGCTCAATTAGTGGAGGTGTTAACAATCAAGGAACAATTTTTACACTGCAGCCCATTACAATTGGTCAAAGAGGTCAAAGAGAGAGAGAGAAAAAAAGCCTCAAAGAGATGGGAGACTAGGGTACAGACCTCCTGTGTAAATGACCATGTATCAATATGGGGGTCTCAAAGGTGCTTTCAAGTCAGAGTCTTGGAACTGCACCAGTTCCCAGGGGCAGTGAAATAACATGCATGTAGGAGAAAGCAAAAGCTGACACCGCTGGCATCATATGATAGACATGAGATCTCCCAAAGGACACCAAATGACACTTAGGAGTCTTTACAGACACTAGCAGGTGACATATTTGAGCTAACTCTTTATGGATGAAGAGGAATTTTAGAGGCAGAAATGGAAGAGTACTTCAAGCAGAAAGAAGAGTATGTGCTAAGACTCAGTAGCAAGAAGTGAAACTCAAAAGTCAGACATATTCGAGACCACTAAGAGTCCTTATAACATGCTAAGACATTTAGACTTTATCCCATAGACTTCAGGAAACCAATAAGAGTCTTAAAGATGGACAGTGATACAAGCAGGCCTGTACTGATAACAGCATTGAATACTGATCTGACTGTGAAAGGAAGTTACATGGATGTCTGGGAAACTAGAGGCAATGAGTCCACGTGCAACAGCCCAGGTGAGAAATAAGAGATTTGAGTAGTAGCAGTGATCAGGTGAAGGAGGGGATGGACTCAAGGGCATTTCAGAGACAGATCTGTAAGACTTGGTGTATAAAAGAGGTGGGGGAAGAGGTAGAGGCAGTGTGAGGGTAACTCCAAAGTTTCTAGTGACTTAGCAAATGGGTTTTCATTAGCCAAAGCAGGAAATACAATGCATCAGTGAAGTCTGAGAGAGGATTAAGGTTATACTCAAACTGCATAAAGATGCCTTTGAAAACTCTAACCTGAAACATTGTATAGACACATCTGGTGCCCAGGAAAGAGTCTGGGGTTACAGGTAAAAATTTAAGAAATCAGTCCTGCTTGATGCCAGGGTCCCTTCATGACAGGAGGAAAACCTGAGATAACTACAATACAGTCTGAAATCTGAGCAACCGAAGCCTAGGAAGAGGTGAACTGCTTAGGGAAAGCTGGTTGAGGCAGAAGAGAAAAGACCAATTATAGACTTCTGGAGAATAGCAGAAGTAGTAATAAGACGCAATAAAAGATACTTTAAGGAAAAAGAGATGTAGAAGAACCAGGAACTATATTCTGTAATACGGTAATACAGAAGGCAAAGAATAGTATTGATTGTATGCAATTTTCTTACCAAGTGTTGATGGATACTGGTCTCAGACTGTTTTTCAGGTCTGAGCGATTCAACTTGTGTTCGTGAAGTGCAGAAACAATCCTGGAAATTCAGAAATGCATTAAATACATGAAAAACAAGTCACAAGATAAGTAGGGGTGGCGTGTGGATAAAAAATGGTCTGGTTCCTGGGATGAGGAGCAGCAAGAAAAGGCAGCATGCAGGAATCTGGAACTGAAGCCAGGATCCGTACAGTGGAGGCACTCAGTATGGGAGAGAAGGGAGAAGCAGGGAGGTATGCAGAAGACAGATCTAGTCTCTGTTGTGATTTTAGTTGGCACAATCTCTGATCTTCGTCCTCTCCTCTGGTGGTCATAATATCCATTCATTTTTACTGCTGGCATTAATTTTTAACCCTTTCAACATCTTTCTAGTTTTCTTATTGAGTATTTAGGTAAAGAGTATTTTGCTATTCTCATTAATAATCATTTTTACTTTGATCCTGATTTTTTTTTCCCCTTAGGAACCATGTTTATCCACATTAAATCACATACTGAGTGTATTAGGAACCAATGTTATTTCTTAAGGTGTTAAACATCTCTAACTTCAACTAAAAGCAAATCCAAAGAGACTTAGTTCCATTATCACACTTCACATTTTCTTACATTTTAACACATGGTTCTAGTATCACACATTACCAATAAAGAAATGTAATATATTGTATGACTCACCTCATTATCAATTATTTGGCTGAAGCTAACTTTATACTATTTAGGAAGAAAAGATGTCAAAATAAAAGTCTAAACAGATTGTATGAAAGAGACTTTTATAATAAATTACTTTCAAGCATCTCATGAATGTTATTTTTATATGATCATTAAAGTGATCACTAATATCAAAGGAGTCTTTAGGATAAGTCTCCATGTCTATTTACCAATTTGTAGTCAGTAATCAAACTTCCTTTAAAATATGTGAGACTTTCTCACAAATCAAACTAGTCATTTTCTTAGCTTAAACTGATTATTTTAAGTTGAATTCCTACAGTCTGTATACCTTATAAATGTTATCACAATAATTTGATGTATATCTCCACTGTTTTATGTAAAACTTGTCCCTAAAGAATAGAAGCTTACAATGTCAAGATCACTACAGAATCATTTTCTTTGCAAAGTTTCTGTTGGTTTGTTTAGAGTGAATAAAACTTACAATAAAAGTTTTTGAAGATAGTTACTACTGTTGGTCATATTAAAAATAACCACCAGTGAAGTCATTTATATATTTGGTAATGACATACAGTTTGCAACATTTGCCGAATCTTTCGCAATAACCATTAATACCATTGAACAGAAAAGAGTTAATATAGCAGGCCTAAAACTGATATCCTTGGAAAACGCCTTCTTGCAAGGTTGCCCCTTAGCTGCTACCTGGGAACTTGGATTTTGGGAGGGTTCCTCATTCCATGACAAGAACGGATTGTGGTGCCAAGATTGTTTGTCCAAACAATATGGTTTATGCTGAATACTTTCCTTTTTTTTCTGGGATTCTGGAATTTTGTTATCTCCTAGCAAAAGGCACCTACATGACCAATCCCCAATAAAACTTCTGAGAATGAGGGTCCAGTGAGATTCCCTACTATGCAACATTTCACACATGTTTTCATAACTATGGAAGAATTAATAAGCACATCCTATGTGACTCTACTGAATTCTTGGCAGTTTGTGCCTGGTTTCCTGTTAACTTCACTCCATGTATCTTTTCCCTTTGCTGATTTTGCTTTGTATCTTTTGGCTATAGTAAATCTTAGTTGTGAGCATGACTTCAGGCTAAGTTTTGAGAGTCTTCCTAGCAAATCATCAAACGACAAAGTGGTCTTGGGGGACCTCTGACACAGCTATCAAAATACACTCAAGCATATAAAGAATCTTTCTCTTCAAACAATTCCTATCACTTTTTCTGATGGGAGAGAAATTAATATAAGACAAATTTAGCACATTTTATTTTTTTATTTTTTATTTTTTCATGCAATCAGAGAGTTTACTTGATATAAGACAGTACACACTCAGAAGTGTGGGTGACCTCAGAGAGGAGGCATGCTCAAGGGTTCTGGGTTTGGGGTTTTATAGGACCTTTTGTGTAGGGGTGAGCATAAGGAATGAATATATACAGGTGATTCATAATTTCTTTGAAGTTTTGCCTTAAGAATGGGGTTATTTAGGTGACTGTGGTGATCCAGATCTCAGCATTCTTTATCCATATAGGTTCGTTTACACTTTGGAGGTCTATCTCCTGTCCTGATTACAAAGCTAATTGGTTAAGGGGCTGGAAGAGGAGGAAGAACAGCATATAAATTAAGTTAAAGAATAAGCTGGGCCTTTTTCACAGGCTAAGTAGGTTTTACAATGGCATGACCCTTGTTCCAGTTCCCTGCCTTAGCTCATTATGACCTTAGAGTTAGAAATAAACAAAACTTGAATCTCGGGCATCTCAATGTTCATGTTAACAACTCTCTCTCTCTCTCTCTCTCTCTCCATAAGTGAGATTTTTAGTTCTGAATACCTCATTTATGTCTTTGATTCTCTCATTACTTAGGGCAACTATGGTGTTTTTATATTCAATATACAAATGTATATTATAATCTGTTGTAATTTAGTGTATTAAAAAAAAATAGCATCAAGTGTCAAATTGTATACAGCAGTCATGACCAGAAGGGAGATCAGAATTGGCTAATTGTAGGAAAAGAAGCAAAGGTCTTCACTCATGGTGGCTTCATCTCAACTAGTCTCTTAGATCTCAGATTCTGTTTCATTCTGTTGGGATAACTAGTACTTTTGTGCTCCCTGTAAGAATTACCATGATGATATCAAAGAAAAATGACTTCTTTAAATCAGAAGCTTGGTCCTAACTAAAGTATTATAAGAACCAGGTGGTTAAAGAAATTATGAAAACATAAATAGCTTAAGGGAAAAAAACCCTACAACATATAGATACATCTAATGAGAAACTAATAAGTCTAGCACATTTTAAAAGACTTAAATTGACCCTAGTTTATTTTCAAAATAAGAGTTGTGACCCATGTATTCACTTTATAGAAATATAAAAAACATTTTATAAAATAATATGGTAGACTTCCATTTCATTACCTTTACATATAATTTTCACAGTGCAAGGATATGATTGCTATTAAATATGTCTTCATAACCAGCCAGTATTATAAGGCAGACTATTTTTGTCCACCCTTCCTAAAAAATGTTAGCATGTTCATTAGCTGCCCAGGTTACAACGATCACAAAATAGTCATAGCTTATCCTTAAAAACATTTTAATACTGACAATAAATCAAGTGGAGGATGGTAGATACATCTACAAAATATCTTTTAGGCAGCACAAATGATTTAAAATCACCCAGAAGCTCCTCCCAAACATTATTTTAATGTAATTTTTTATTCATTACCATAACGGACAAGTGAAAAGCAGCTACACCTGTGGAAAATCTAAAAGAAAATATTTTACTTATGATGCTCCTTTGAAAAACACCATTTCTTAGCTGTTAAGAGGAGGAATCCTTCATAAGTAAAAACATCAACTTTATCTCAGTTGCATAAATATTTAGAAAAAACATGGATATTTGGAGTCAGAAGATACTAAGTATTCCATCATTGCAGGAAGAATATAATTTAAAGTAAAATTATTAACAAATTGAACAAGTATAAATCACCCATTATCATCACAAAATCTGTAATTAAGGAATCATACATCAAGTAAGATCTTTTTTTTCCAAAGCTTGGAAGCCATGGGTGTCCACACAGCCCTCTGAACCTCAGCATCTTCTATCAAATGTCCTTTTATGTCTCATCCAATTTACAAATTGATATTAAATTGTTAATCTTACATAATCCTTTGGAGCAGGTGTTGGCACACTATAGTCCACAAATCTGATCTACTACCTGCTTCAGTGAATATAGTTTTACTGAACACAGACACATTCATTTTTATCTATTTACATATTGCCTATGACTGCTTTCACACTGCACCAACTGAAGAGTAATTTCACAGAAACCACAGAGCACACAAATACTATCTGGCCCTTCACGGAAAAAGTTTGCCTAACCCTGCTGTAGAAAATGAAGTATTTCACCTCAATTTATTTTCCAGATAAATAAAGCTACACTTTTAAGTAGAAAAGCTTTACTTTAGACGTAAAGTAAATGCATTCTGTATTTTCATGTAACTAACAACACAGGCTCTAACTTCATAGTTCCCCCTCTCAGACTTGATGAATGTTGGAGTAAATTGGCAGATATGAGTTTGGGCCCTGGCTCTAAATCTCTGCAATCTTGGGCCAAACGCAAAATGAGGATTATACCACCTGCCCTGCCAATCACTCACAGTGAAGACTGAAAGAGATATATGAATTTATCTGTAAACTACAATTCATCATATAAATGCACCCAGCACTTTTTAAAAGATCAATGCTTTAATATAATCATTCAAGTATTTTTATATTCTATATAAAATGTGACAAAAGTCCTAAAACTACTTATTCTAAAGTGGATACCATGGATCTAATATAAACAAATTAGTACCAATATATCATATTATACATTGCCCAAATGTTTTCTACCTCATTGTTAAGTCAAGGGCTTATTTTTAATACTATTTTGCTTGCCTTTGGTCATGTAGAAATTTGTAAAAGAGATTTTTTAAAGATTTAAAGGATAAGGAATAGCCAACTGGATGGGAGAGGCATGTCTAAGTGCAGTAAATGTAACAGAAAAAGTGGGTATGGGAGAAAGGACTAGAATAATGACTATATCAGAAAAGCATCTTCCTTTTTCTCTTTTAAAGAGACAAAAACTCAATCAGAATTTAACTCATTTCTTAAGAACAGAAGTCATTCTGCAGTAACTACTCTGATGGCACAAAATTAGACCCACATTAATAAAAACTTACCAAAAGAGACATTGAATCACTTTGGTTCCCAGAAAGTGACAGAAATCCATCTATTTCAAGAAGATTTTTGCTTTATCTCCAGGATGCAGAATATCCTACTATAAAAAAAAATAGATTTACGTAGAAGTTCCTTAAAGAACTAGTTACCATAAACCCACGTGATATTTAGGCAGCTGTTCTTTGACACAAGCACTAGAGACATTCCTGAGAAGTGTCTTTAAAAAGCATTTCTGTTTACTGAATGCTATTAAGGGATCTGACATCACAACAGAAAGCAGAGTGAAGTTGAAGAGAGGTTCTTAGTGTTTCCAAAGGCCCATATACCTGCATCTCTCCTTCCCTATCTTTTCTATACTACTTTTTAAAAGAACCCTAAGCAAATGTGAAAGCAATGTTGACCCCAACGGTTCTACTTAAAAGTAAACTTTAAAGCTTCCAGAGCTTCCTGATTGGATTACCTATTAAATCATTTGGGGTCTCTGACCAGAAAATTTGGGAAAGAATCAGGATTAGTAATTTCTTGTTGCCATGTTTTTTTAAAAGAGAAAAAATCTTTTTTTAGTTTTCATGTGAAAACAGTATTTTCTGCAGGTGGAATATTATCTTATTCTTAGTTCTAATTCTATTCTTGGAATTTATTGGCAAATATGAAAAATATGTAAATTACTATACAAACAATTCCTGTCCACTTTCACTAATAGAGCATTAATTTCAGCAGTTCATGAAGACTCTGCAACAGATTCAGAGGTTTAAAATAGTAGCTTCTTCAGATTTAAGGACCACCAAAAGTTTCCATATCTTTCCTAACAGAAAGAATGGCAATGTTCTGAACTTCCTAGTTGCTGAAACCTAACCACTATTGTCTCTTTCATCTAAATTGTGGTTCATTATTTCATTTTAATTAAGTTCCCAAGTTTGATCAAGGCATTTTCAAATATCTGAGCAAAATGAGAAAGAAAAGGAAGATTTTGTAAACCATAAATATTATAGAGTAGTATCCAATTTTATTGCTAAAGAAAAATGTGAATTTATTCAGGATGTTCACTGTAAACCAAAGAATAGGAAGAAGAAAAATCTGAAAAGTTATTATTTTGTCACCTGCCATTCTTTATCATTAATTTAAGGCACTGGCATTTGTTGTGTTACAAAAAGGGGCCATCCCTGCCCTGCTCACCTTCCAGGGTGACTGAGATCAAATGAGATATTTCATCTGAAAGTGCTAACTACCAAACTTTCTATCAATAAAAGAGCTTGAGAGGATGCTCTGAAAGGTACACTCCAATATTATAGATGACAACACAAAAAGATAAGACTTGTTTGGAAACCAAGTTGGCAATGTTTCGTAACTGTGAATATGTTCTTATCTTTGCACCCAGTAAAATGCTCACTTTCAGTAATCTATTCTAAGGAAATATCCAAGCAAATGAAGAAACCATAAACATGTAGGAAGTCATTACAGTGTTACCTGACAGTCAAGTATTCATTCCACAAGTATTTAATGAATGCCAACCATGGATCAGGCACTGTGCCGAGCGCTGGGGACACTCACTGGTGATCTGTGCAGACAGGGTTCTGACTACTTGCAGCTTATGTTCCCACAAGCAGGAAGATTAGGGATGTCATGATTAACTGAATCTTCTGGTTATCAGGATTTTGTTTCCTGCTTTTTCCATTTAATATCAGTACCTTCTTTCTTAAACAACAAAAAAACTTTGAATTCCATTACATTTTCTATTTTTCAGAAAAACTCAGAAGAAACTGATGCAGTGTGAATTGTTAGGACTAAAGGGGTTGTCCCCTGGGGTGGTTTAATCCCAGAGATAGATAATGCCAGATTTATTAAAGGATAATTTTACAAGACATTTTGAGGTCAAGCCAGCAGCTGTACGGGCTCAAGGTATGGGGAGAGAGGGTGGGTAGATTTGCTGTCATAATTTTCTCTTGCATGCTCTTTCACTAGGGACGAAAAATAGTCCTTTTTTTAAAATCATACTTGAGACCTATATTTCTAAATGTATTCACAAGTACATGAGTGTGGTCCCTCGCACCACATCTAAGAAGCTAATGAGGATAAAGCCTTATACATGACTTAAATTTGTTCATAATAGAATGGTTCTTCCGAAGACATTTTAATATGAAAGGTTAACACTTTCTGTGAAAATCAGAGGGCGCTTCTATTTACAGAATTCGGGTTTTGAATTAAATTGAACCATCCCGCAGAGGCCACTGTTACAGGGAATGCAAAAAAAATCTGATTTTACTCTTTGTTGAACTTTAAATTACTGTAATTTTCAAAGTGATGTTGTGAGACCATAAAAATCTTAAAAATTACAGCGACGCACAATTACGTAGAATTTTCCAAACATAGTACCGTGATTCATGCTTTTCGAAAAATATTTACTGAACGCCTACTGTGTGCAGGGCTACATGCTTATGTAGGCTTTGTGACACAAATCCTGATCAAGTTTTGAGGGAAAAAGTACTTGACACAACAAACCCGCGAGGGAAAAACACAACGCTGAACTTAAATACCGAGGACAAAATGAAGCTTGAGCATTTAATTTTGTAAAAGGTTCCTTCGTAGTTCTGCATTGGGAAGACCTTGCGCCAAACTCGCAGAAGGTGGCACCTAGAGCCGGGCCTGAACGCGGTGGCCAAAGCTGAGGCCGGGGGTCAGAGCGCGGCGGGCGACCGGGCCCCGCGCACTTGGCGCAGCCACTTCAGCAGGTACCGCTGCCCGCATGCAGGTGCCTCCGCCGCCGAGGGCTCGGGGCAGCTCGCCGCGCGAGCCAGATTCCCGCCACGGCTCCGCCGGCCGCTCGGGCTGGACGCGGGGAGTAGAGTTCTAGCCCCTGGCTTCCCTAGGGGTGCGCGGACCAAGCCGCGCTCCCTCAGGTCCCGGCCGGCTCCTTAGACCTTCCCCTCCCCAGCCCGGCCTCCCCTCATTACCCAGGCGGCGACCACGGCCAGCGACTCTCCTCAGGCGGCCAGCGGTGCGGGGCCTGGGCGGGCTCGGGAGCCCGGCCCGCGGAGAGGCAAGGCGAGCACGCAAGGCCCGCAGCCAGGGCGGGCCGCGGGATGGAGCTGAGCGGCGCGTCCCGGACCCGGGCCGTGGGCCAGGAACTGCCCGCACCTCAAGGGGTACTCCGGGGCGGATCGGCCCCGCCCGGCCCCAGGGCCGCGGCCACGCCTCCGGCACCCCGTCTGGGGCCCGGCAGCTGGCGGGAGGGGCCTTCGGGCTTGGGGGCGGGACAGACGCCCAACAACTCTGGAGCATGAGGGGCGGGGCCGACAGGAAACTACAATTCCCAGCAGGTTGTGCGCTGGCGCCGTGGAGGCTCCTGGGAGAGTGGGTGTCCTTTGCTCTTCCCAAATTGCGTAGGGACTGCTATTGACCCGATGTCGCTGCAAAACTAAGTCGCTGAATGATGATGATGTGAAGTCGTCCTTCGGTCTCTGCCACGCCCGGGCGGTTACTGGCAGCGGCAGCCGCGTCGGCTGCTGCTCGCAGGCTAACCGGCGCTGTACAGGCTTCCCACTGCGAGAGAGCGGGCGGAGGACGGAGGACGCCGGATGCCGAGTCATTCCTGTAAGTAACCTTTCTGCGCACTACCCGCACTTGCCCTTGCCAACTTCCGCTGCAGACGGAGGAGCGTCCCCGCGCGGTGTTCCTCTCGGTCCTTGGAGGTCACCCGCGGACACCGGTGCCAGAGGCTGGGTACCGAACGTCATCACCGAGTCCGCGTCCCGCGGTGGGAAGTGGGTTGTTTCCAAGTGTGGGCGTGAAGTGATGGGCCCTGGGCTCTGGCCTTCGAGTTCGCCCTACTGCACCTCTAAGGATGGGCAGCATCTCATGCTCTAGCTTCAGACTGGAGCCCCATCCCTGAGCAGTGAGCTTCTTTAGTGTCTGGATGTTAAACCTTAAGCCGCAGTCACCATCTGGGATGTAGCCGAGAGGAGAGGGTATGGAAAGAGCCCTATGTTCAGTCTATTTAGGCTTTTCTTGCAGTTGACTTTGAGCCAGAACCACATGTCTTTCACAAGAAATAGTTGAGTTTAATTTCAAGCGTAAGTGGTAGGTATTGACAGATGTCCTTTTTAGTACCAGCATAATCTCTCAAACACTTGAAAAATTTATGGGTCATTATAATAATAGTGCTGAACTCAGTTACTTTTCTCAGAACCCTTTACTTAAACCTGCGGTTTCTGTCCCGGAATAACAGAAACTAACTTTACACCGAGCTAGACTGGATCATTAGGAATAAAATTAAAATTTTCCAGTTTCATAAAAATAATTTCAGTATAATTTTTCCCGACCTTTGAATCTTTGCTGTGGAATTGGAAGTCTGAGCGACAGTGACCTCCAAATAGCTTGTTAACGGTAGGAACATGACACTTCAAAACAAATTGTGAAGGACATTTGGTGGTGAGAAAGAACACGGATGAAGACACTTTTATTGTCTCAGCAGTTATTCTGGCTTTCTATTTTTAGAAATAGAACAGAATAGTTCAACAAGTCCCAGATATCAGTAAACACATAATATATGAAAGACAGTGTTTTGTTATTTTACAGGTTTTTATTCATATGAAGAAAAGGATCAGAGAAAACAAACCTTAAGTACTTTGAATCGGCCAGGCACTACAGTCGTGAGCTCTACATATATTCGCTCACTTAATCACTATAATAACCTTGTTGTACTACTCCGAGGCTCAAAGACTTGCTTATCTAAAAGTGGAGATTCCAATACAGAGCTGCCTTGCTTCAAAGTTACAGGTGAGGTAATTTTTACCTACATCATAAATTACTGACCTTAAAAGTTGGATGATTTAAAAGTATTTCCCAGGTTATTTCCTAATACTGGTTCCTACACACCTTGGACATCTAGAATAAGTCCTGAACCTCTGCTTTAGTACTTTTGAACAAGTTGTGCTGTCTGCTGGCAATTCTCATCCCTCACAGAGCTGCTCATTAAGATCCTAAAACCCCATTCCAAATTCATCTCAGTTTATTTAGGTAAGACATGATAGGATTGGATTTTCATCCAAAAGGTTCTTTCAGGTTCAAAGGTTTAGTGATTCTGTAATTGAAAATATGAGTCAGGGTCTGTTCTCCACTGAAAGTGATTAACATCTATAGTTACAAAGAATGAAAAAACTTGTTTCCTAAAAGTTTTACATCAATACCCAAAATATGTCAAACACCAGTGTAAGGAATGAGACAGATGATAATGTATTATTTCATGTTTATTTTGAGTTCTGTTTATATCATCTGTCTTTAAACCTTTTTAGGTACCATCCTGTTTAGTTGGTAAGAAATCTGAGGCATTAAGGCAATACTCAACCTTTAAAATGACTTAGTAATTGAAGGAGCTAAATTATTCGTGGTTTCCAGTCATATTTGTTAAGACCTGCAGTGTTCATGTAGTAATAGGAAACATTTGTATAATATTTACTATAGATACCTGTCTAAATGTTTTGTGTATTTTAACTTAAATTCACAGTAGCATTATGAGGTATTTTTACAGATAAGCAACAGAAGCAAAAGATAAGTTGAAATACCCAAGGTCATTCAGTTACTAAGCAATGGAACAGGGTGTCAATCCCAGGCAAACTCGGAATCTTTACTCTGACATTTATTGAGCACCTACTGTGTATCAACCCCACAACTGAATGGTTTTATTATAATTAGGTTATTTATTATAGCAGCTACCTTATAGAGAATGAAAGGGCAGCATTTAGTGACTTGCCCAAAGTCACAAGATAAGTAAGTGGTAGAGCCAGAATTTGAACCCATGCTTGCCTTTCTTCAAAGTCCATGCTCTTTCTTCTACTTTCCTTCAATAATCAAATCTTTATTAAACACCTTTGATGGGCTAGATACTGTGCTAGATGCTAGGGGTTTAGTCTCTGCTTTTAAGGAATACAGTCTGAAGACATGGTTGTGGTAGTGTTTTACTAGGAAAGCAGCATACAGAGGTACTGTGGGAATAGACAGAAAGGGCGGTGGAATCCACTTGAGGTGGGAAGGCTTAGGCCAGTCTTGGAAAAACAAATGGGACTTAGTCTGGGCAAAGAAAAGGAGAAGGGATTGGTATGGGCTGAATGGAACCCTCCAAAATCCATATGTTGAAGCTCTAATCCCCATAACCTCAAGAATGTGACAATTTGGAGATGGGGACTCTAAACCAATGAGTAAGTTAGACCTTTAGGATGGGTCATAATCCCTTTTGACTGGTGTCCTTATAAGAAGAACTTTGGACACAAAGAGAGACACCAGGAATGTACACAAGGGGGGTGGGGGGGAGAAAAAAAAACATGTTAGGACATGTCAAGAAGGTGGCCATCTACAAGCTGCAGGAGAAACCAAACCTGCTGGCACTGTGATTGTGGATTCCAGCCTTCAGAACTATAAGGTAATAAATTTCTGTTGTTTAAGCTCCTAGTCTGTGTCTATGGTACTTTTTATTATGGCAGCCCTAGCAAACTAATATAGGGCATGTTCTAGCAAATGGAAAAACATACAAAAATTCTTTGAGGTGTGACCAGGTGACTAGGTTTCATAGTAAGAAGTGTTGAGAAATGAAGCTGGAGACTAAGATGGGACCATTTTAGGACAATTTTGTATGACGTGCTAGGGAGTTTCAACTTTACCCTTAGGGTATGGGGTGGAGGGGGTTTGTAGCAATGGATAAACGTCAGATCTGCACTTTAGAAAGACTTCTCTGTGAGCCTGCAGAGGATAAATTAAAAGGGATAAGACGAGGCCAGGAGTCCAGTTAGGGGTCAGCTGCAACAAGAAGCTGAGCTATTTTCTCAGACTATTGAAACATCAAACTAAAACAGAACCATTGTTAACCTAAGGAAGATTTTTAAAGGGCACAGTTAACCCTTAAGTCATACGAAAAAGATTGAGGAAAAATTTGTATATACCTGTTTTATACCTAGAGATGGGCTTTGCTTGTGACATTTGCTTTCTGTAAATAAAGCTGGACTCAGCTGTCCCAGAATATCCAGTATTTCTCCACTGCATTTAGTAGACACTTTTTTATGGTGCTTAAACTATTATAAGCCAAGTCCTCCAACAGCCTTATGAGCTATTAATTATTACTATTTCCATTTTATACATAAAGATATTGAAGCAAGAGAGGTTAAGTAACTTCCATAGTCACATAGCTAATAAATGGAAGTGTTAAGATTCAAACTTAAGCAGTCTGTCTTCAGAGTCTGTGCTTCTAGCCATTATACTATGCTGTTGCCATATATTATTTATCAAGATCTTAAACTACCTATGAAAGGGGGAGGGAGGAATACAAAAATAAATTGGGTATGTTTTTCATAGCGAGTATACAGTTTAAGAGGAAATAAAACAATTACAAGTTTTGAAAAAGTTTTAGAGAAAAGAGAGTATTGAGGCAAAGCTTACTTTGAGTTGGGGCTGCCTGGAAACTTTATAGAAGAAGTGGCATTGGAACTGGGGTGTTAGACCACATGCTCAGAATGGTTAGACTTTGGATTTGTAGGAGGGGAGAGGGCATTAATGGTAGAAGAAATAGCATGGACAAAGTTACATGATTGGAAATTTCCTGGTGTGCTTAGAGAACTAGTAAGTACCATCTTTTGGCAGAAATATATTATGTAGTTAGATAAGTCAGTTTTGGGGCACAGGGACAGCAGATGTCTAAGAGGACTCTTAGGGAGTGAGGGACAAGGAAAACCTTGAGGTTTTAAGCTGAAATTGAGTGTATACTGGAAATAATCATCTTTTAAGGGAGGATAAAGTTCATCTACTCCCAACTTAAAAGTTAACAAGTCCTGTCTTCACTGTCTCACAAATCCCTCTTACTGTTTCCATTCACCTAGTTTATGCCTTTAATACACTAATTCAGGCATAGTGTAATATACTTCTTAATTGTTTTTCTGTTTCTAACATTTCTGAAATTTGTCCTGTGTTCTAACTCCAGATTTATTTCTCAAATGTCACTTTCCATTTAGAAACCTGTTCCCTGTGGAATCAAGTTCAGACTTCTTGATCTGAACTTGTCAAATTTAAAGCTCTACACACTTTCCCCATAATTACTCTTATGTAAGTTTGTCTCTACACTGCTGCCAAACTAGCTGTCTGCTCTTTGTTTTGGGGACTTTTTTGTTTGTTTGTTTGTTTACAATTTATTTTGGTATCATTAACCTACAGTTACATATGCAATATTATGGTGATTAAACTACCCCCTTCATCAGGTCCCCCCCACCAACCCCATTACAGTCACTGTCCATCAGCGTAGTGAGATGCTATAGAGTCACTACTTGTCTTCTCTGAGTTGTACAGCCCTCCCCATGCCCCCGCTACCTTACATCTGCTAATTGTAATGCCCCTTTTACCCTCTTATCCCTCCCTTCCCACCCATCTTCCCGAGTCCCTTTCCCTTTGGTAACTATTAGTCCATTCTTGGGTTCTGTGAGTCTGTTGCTGTTTTGTTCCTTCAGTTTTTTTCTTTGTTCTTATGCTCCACATATGAGTGAAATCATTTGACACTTGTCTTTTTCAGCTTGGCTTATTTCACTGAGCATAATACCCTCCAGCTCCATCCATGTTGTTGCAAATGGTAGGATTTGTTTTCTTCTTATGGCTGAATAATATTCCACTGTGTATATGTACCACATCTTCTTAATCCATGCATCTACTGATGGACACTTAGGCTGCTTCCATTTCTTGGCTATTGTAAATAGTACTGCAATAAACATAGGGGTGCATCTGTCTTTTTGAAACTGGGCTGCTGCATTCTTAGGGTAGATTCCTAGGAGTGGGATTCCTGGGTCAAATGGTATTTCTATTTTGAGTTTTTTGAGGAACCTCCATGCTGCTTTCCACAATGGTTGAACTAAATTGCATTCCCACCAGCAGTGTAGGAGGGTTCCCTTTTCTCCACATCCTCGCCAACATTTGTTGTTGTTTGTGTTTTGGATGTTGGCCATCCTCACTGGTGTGAGGTGATATCTCATTGTGGTTTTAATCTGCATTTCTCTGAAGTTTAGCGATGTGGAGCATCTTTTCATGTGCCTGTTGGCCATCTGAATTTCTATTCATGTGCTCTGCCCATTTGTTAATTGGATTATTTGCTTTTTGTTTGTTAAGGTGCGTGACTTCTTTATATATTTTGGATGTCAACCGCTTCTCAGATGCATCATTTATGAATATATTTTCCCATACTGTAAGATCTCTTTTTGTTCTACTGATGGTGTCCTTTGCTGTACAGAAGCTTTTCAGCTTGATATAGTCCCACTTGTTCATTTTTGCTTTTGTTTGCCTTGCCCGGGGGGATATGTTCACGAATAAGTTGCTCATGTTTATGTCCAAGAGATTTTTGCCTATGTTTTTTTCTAAGAGTTTTATGGTTTCATGACTTACATTCAGGTCTTTGATCCACCTTGAGTTTACCTTTGTGTATGGGGCTAGACAGTAGTCCAGTTTCATTCTCTTACATGTAGCTGTCCAGTTTTCCCAACACCAGCTGCTGAAGAGGCTGTCATCTCCCCATTGTATATCCAAGGCTCCTTTATCAAATATTAATTGGCTGTAAATGTTTGGGTTAATGTTTGGATTTTCTATTCTGTTCCACTGGTCTATGGGTCTGTTTTTGTGCCAGTACCAAATTGTCTTGATTACTGTGGCTTTGTAGTAGAGTTTGAAGTCAGGGAGCGTAATTCCCCCTGTTTTATTCCTCCTTCTCAGAATTGCTTTGGCTATTCGGGGTCTTTTGTGGTTCCATATGAATTTTTGAGTTATTTGTTCCACTTCATTGAAGAAAGCTGTTGGTAGTTTGAGAGGGATTGCATTGAATCTGTAGATTGCTTTAGGTAGTATAGCCATTTTGACAATAATTATTCTTCGTAGCCAAGAGCATGGGATGCATTTCCATTTGTTAGTGTCCTCTTTAATTTCTCCTAGGAGTGTCTTGTAGTTTTCAGAGTACAGGTCTTTCACTTCCTTGGTTAGGTTTATTCCTAGGTATTTTATTCTTTTTGATGCAATTGTGAATGGAATTGTTTTTCTGATTTCTCTTTCTCTTAATTCATCATTAGTGTATAGGAAAGCAACAGATTTCTGTGTGTTAATTCTGTATCCTGCAACTTTGCTGAATTCAGATATTAGTTCTAGTAGTTTTGGAGTGGAGTCTTTAAGGTTTTTTATGTACAGTATCATGTCATCTGCAAATAGTGACAATTTGACTTCTTCTTTACCAATCTTGATGCCTTGTATATCTTTGTTTTGTCTGACTGCCGTGGCTAGGACCTCCAGTACTTTGTTGAATAACAGTGGAGAGAGTGGGCATCCCTGTCATGTTCCCGAACTTAAATGAAAAGCTTTCAGCTTCTCGCCATTAAGTATGATGTTAGCTGTGGGTTTGTCATATATGGCGTTTATGATGTTGAGGTACTTGCCATCTATACCCATTTTGTTGAGAGTTTTAATCATGAATGGATGCTGAATTTTGTCAAATGCTTTTTCAGCATCTATGGAGATCATCATGTGGTTTTTGTTCCTGTTTTTGTTGATGTGGTGGATGATGTTGATGGATTTTCGAATGTTGTACCATCCTTGCATCCCTGGGATGAATCCCACTTGATCATGGTGTATGATCCTCTCGATGTATTTTTGAATTCGGTTTGCTAATATTTTGTTGATTATTTTTGCATCTACGTTCATCAGGGATATAGGTCTGTAATTTTCTTTTTTGGTGAGGTCTTTGCCAGGTTTCGGTATTACAGTGATGCTGGCTTCATAGAAAGTGTTTGGAAGTATTCCCTCCTCTTCTATTTTGGAAAACTTTAAAGTGCCTCAGTGCCTCTGTGTTATTTCTTCTTTATATGTCTTGTAGAATTCAGAGGTGAATCCATCAGGTCCGGGGATTTTGTTCTTGCGTAGTTTTTTGATTACCGATTCAATTTCGTTGCTGGTGATTGGTCTGTTTAGTTTTTCTGTTTCTTGCTTGGTCAGTCTTGGAAAGTTGTATTTTTCTAAGAAGTCCATTTGTTCTAGGTTTTCCAGCTTGTTAGCATATAGATTCTCATAATATTAACTTATAATTCTTTCTATTTCTGTGGGGTCCGTCATTACTTTTCCTTTCTCATTTGTGATTCTGTTTATGTGTGTAGATTCTCTTTTTCTCTTAATGAGTCTGGCTAGGGGTTTATCTATTTTGTTTATTTTTTCAAAGAACCAGCTTTTGGTTTCATTGATTTTTTCTATTGTTTTATTCTTCTCAATTTTATTTATTTCTTCTCTGATCTTTATTATGTCCCTCCTTCTGATGACTTTGGGCCTCGTTTGTTTTTTTTTTCCAATTTCAATAATTGTGTCTTTAGACTGTTCGTTTGGGAATGTTCTTCCTTCTTTAAATGGGCCTGGATTGCAATATACTTTCCTCTTAGAACTGCCTTTGCTGCATCCCACAGATGTTGGGGCTTTGTGCTGTTGTTGTCATTAGTCTCCATATATTCTTTGATTTCTGTTTTGATTTGGTCGTTAACCCATTGATTAATTAGGAAAATGTTGTTAAGTCTCCATGTATTTGTGAGCCTTTTTGATTTCTTTC
>JAQQAC010000477.1:36199192-36213886 GCA_029783875.1 Phataginus tricuspis
TCGGTTTATTCCTAGGTATTTTATTCTTTTTGATGCAATTGTGAATGGAATTGTTTTTCTGATTTCTCTTTCTCTTAATTCATCATTAGTGTATAGGAAAGCAACAGATTTCTGTGTGTTAATTCTGTATCCTGCAACTTTGCTGAATTCAGATATTAGTTCTAGTAGTTTTGGAGTGGAGTCTTTAAGGTTTTTTATGTACAGTATCATGTCATCTGCAAATAGTGACAATTTGACTTCTTCTTTACCAATCTTGATGCCTTGTATATCTTTGTTTTGTCTGACTGCCGTGGCTAGGACCTCCAGTACTTTGTTGAATAACAGTGGAGAGAGTGGGCATCCCTGTCATGTTCCCGAACTTAAATGAAAAGCTTTCAGCTTCTCGCCATTAAGTATGATGTTAGCTGTGGGTTTGTCATATATGGCGTTTATGATGTTGAGGTACTTGCCATCTATACCCATTTTGTTGAGAGTTTTAATCATGAATGGATGCTGAATTTTGTCAAATGCTTTTTCAGCATCTATGGAGATCATCATGTGGTTTTTGTTCCTGTTTTTGTTGATGTGGTGGATGATGTTGATGGATTTTCGAATGTTGTACCATCCTTGCATCCCTGGGATGAATCCCACTTGATCATGGTGTATGATCCTCTCGATGTATTTTTGAATTCGGTTTGCTAATATTTTGTTGATTATTTTTGCATCTACGTTCATCAGGGATATAGGTCTGTAATTTTCTTTTTTGGTGAGGTCTTTGCCAGGTTTCGGTATTACAGTGATGCTGGCTTCATAGAAAGTGTTTGGAAGTATTCCCTCCTCTTCTATTTTGGAAAACTTTAAAGTGCCTCAGTGCCTCTGTGTTATTTCTTCTTTATATGTCTTGTAGAATTCAGAGGTGAATCCATCAGGTCCGGGGATTTTGTTCTTGCGTAGTTTTTTGATTACCGATTCAATTTCGTTGCTGGTGATTGGTCTGTTTAGTTTTTCTGTTTCTTGCTTGGTCAGTCTTGGAAAGTTGTATTTTTCTAAGAAGTCCATTTGTTCTAGGTTTTCCAGCTTGTTAGCATATAGATTCTCATAATATTAACTTATAATTCTTTCTATTTCTGTGGGGTCCGTCATTACTTTTCCTTTCTCATTTGTGATTCTGTTTATGTGTGTAGATTCTCTTTTTCTCTTAATGAGTCTGGCTAGGGGTTTATCTATTTTGTTTATTTTTTCAAAGAACCAGCTTTTGGTTTCATTGATTTTTTCTATTGTTTTATTCTTCTCAATTTTATTTATTTCTTCTCTGATCTTTATTATGTCCCTCCTTCTGATGACTTTGGGCCTCGTTTGTTTTTTTTTTCCAATTTCAATAATTGTGTCTTTAGACTGTTCGTTTGGGAATGTTCTTCCTTCTTTAAATGGGCCTGGATTGCAATATACTTTCCTCTTAGAACTGCCTTTGCTGCATCCCACAGATGTTGGGGCTTTGTGCTGTTGTTGTCATTAGTCTCCATATATTCTTTGATTTCTGTTTTGATTTGGTCGTTAACCCATTGATTAATTAGGAAAATGTTGTTAAGTCTCCATGTATTTGTGAGCCTTTTTGATTTCTTTCTAAAATTTATTTCTAGTTTTATACCTTTGTGATCTGAGAAATTGGTTGGTAGGATTTCAATATTTTTGAAATTACTGAGGTTCTTTTTGTGGCCTAGAATGTGGTCTGTTCTGGAAAATGTTCCATGTGCACTTGAGAAGAATGTGTATCCTGTTGCTTTTGGGTACAGAGTTCTGTAGATATCTGTTAGGTCCATCTGTTCTAGTGTGTTGTTCAGTGCCTCTGTGTCTTTACTTATTCTCTGTCTGGCTGATATATCCTTTGGTGTGTTGAAGTCTCCTAAAATGAATGCATTGTTGTCTATTTCCTCCTTTAATTCTGTTAGTATTTGTTTCACATATGTTGGCGCTCCTGTGTTGGGTGCATATATGTTTATAATGGTTATATCTTCTTGTTGGACTGACCCCTTTATCGTTATGTAATGTCCTTCTTTATCTCTTGCTACTTTCTTCGTTTTGAAGTCTATTTTGTCTGATACAAGTACTGCAACACCTGCTTTTTTCTCTTTGTTGTTTGCATGAAATATCTTTTTCCATCCCTTCCCTTTTAGTCTGTGTATATCTTTGGGTTTGAGGTGAGTCTCTTGTAAGCAGCATATAGATGGGTCTTGCTTTTTTATCCATTCTGTTACTCTGTGTCTTTTGATTGGTGCATTCAGTCCATTTACATTTAGGGTGATTATTGATAGATATGTACTTATTGCCATTGCTGGCTTTAGATTCGTGGTTACCAAAGGTTCAAGGGTTGCTTCTTTACAATCTAAGAATCTAACTTAACTTTCTTGTTAAGTTATTGTGAACGCCGTCTGATGTTTCTTTATTTCTCCCTTCCTATTCTTCCTCTTCCATTCTTTATATATTGGGTGTTTCATTCTTTGCCTTTAGTTAGTATTTGGATGGTCTTCTTTCTTTGCTATGATTTTATTTTCTCTGGTGACATCTTTTTAGCCTTATGGGTGCTTCCCTCTAGAGCAGTCCATTTAAGATATCCTGTAGTGGTGGCTTATGAGAGGCAAACTCTTTCAACTTTCCTTTGTCTGGAAATTGTTTAATCCCTCCGTCATATTTAAATGATAATCGTGCTGGATACAATATTCTTGGTTCGAGGCCCTTCTGTTTCATTACCTTAAATATATCATGCCTTTCTCTTCTGGCCTGTAAGGTTTCTGTTGAGAAGTCTGATGATAGTCTGATGGGTTTTCCTTTGTAGGTGGTCTTTTTTCTCTCTCTAGCTGCCTTTAATTCTCTGTCTTTATCTTTGACCTTTGCCATCTTAATTATTATGTGTTTTGGTCTTGTCTTCCTTGGGTCCCTTGTTTTGGGAGTTCTGTGGGCTTCTGTGGACTGCGAGACTATTTCCTTCCCCAGTGTGGGAAAGTTTTCAGCAATTATTTCTTCAAAGATACTTTCTTCTTTTGTTACTCATATAATGCGAATATTTCCGTTTGGATTGGTCACACAGTTCTCTCAATATTCTTTCATTCCTAGAGATCCTTTTTTCTCTCAGTACCTCAGCTTCTTTGTATTCCTCTTCTCTAGTTTTTATTTAATTTATCGTCTCCTCCACCGTATCCAATCTGCTTTTAACACCGTCCATTGTGTTCCTCAAGGATTGGATCTCTGACCGGAATTCATTTCTGAGTTCTTGAATATCTTTCCGTACCTCCATGAGCATGTTCATGATTTTTATTTTGAACTCTGTTTTGGGGACTTTTTTTTTCTTTTTCCATTACCTACCAGTTACTCCCGTTCTCATTATCCAAGTCTTTCCCTCCTTTAGGAATCCTCTTAAATCTTACTGCTATGTGAAGCCAAACCACTTCAGCTGGAAAACAGGTCTCCCTAACTATCTATAGGAAATTATATTCTAATACTCATTAAATACTGCTCTGGTAATGTTATCTTGTTTTCTTAGATCTTCAATCATTAGATCTTAGATCTAATCTAGATCATGGAGATCATTAGAGATCTCCCCATCTGATCTTAGCTATCTTAGATCTTTAACTTCTCTTACAGGAGAGGCTGTTGTATAGTACTTTTTATCTCTTTTCAGTACTTTTATTTTAGAGGCATTTATTGAAAGCTATCCAGTAAGCAGCTGATTGGCCTGTTTTTAATTGGGGTCATTTTATTGAAGTTTATTCTATAACTAACTTGTTAATATGTAATATTCTGGCTTTATTTCTAGGTTTACTACTGACTCATATAACCTTGGGATATCCTGCTTAACTATCCGGTATTATGATTTATTCATACTAGAAAATGAGCATACAGAGTCTACCCCTGGTACCTAGGTAGAAGTAATTTGTGTGGTAAAGATCATTGATAACTTTGAAGCATATCCATATATTTCTGTCAGTGCTTGACAAACTTCCAGTTCTTTCTCTTTTGAAACCTTTCTGACAAGTAATATTGGAGGGAATATTTGAAATAAAATAGGGTCTAATTTAAGAATGTTACGCTATGTTGTGTAACCATGGGCTTGATAAATTGTATGTGTTAATGGTGAAAGAATTCACCCACCTGTTCAATTAATAATTCATTTCAACGACAAAATTTTAGATTGAGCTGCTTCAGCTCTTGCCATTATATTCCCTTTCTGATCAGCAAGGAAGAGGAGAGAGAGAAGATAGCACTTCCCCCTTTCTTCCTGGAAGAGAACTTATAATAAGTAAATTGTAATGTATGTTGTGAAAGACATAAATTAGATGCCAAGTTAACAAATGAAGGTGGTAGGGGAGGCTACTTTAGATCAGGTAGACTGGTGACTTCTCTCTGAGGATGACTTTTTAGCTGAGACCTACAGAGTGAATAGTTTACCCTATAAAGAACAAAAGAGAAGAATATTCCAGGTCCAGAGGTCCAGAGATAGGAGAGAGTGTGATGAGGAAGTAAAAAGAAATGACAGAAGGCCTTGTGTCTCTGTGGCCGAGTACGAGCAGGAGGATAGTGGTGCAAGAGGAGGGACGAGAAGTGGTTGGGGGCCAGGCTAGGCCTTGTAGACTGTGATTTGAAGTGTGCATTTTATTCTAGGTATTATGGGAATCCCTGATTTTTTTTTTAATAAGGGATTTAGTTTTAAAAATATTATTTTTGTTGCTTTATGGAAAGTAGAGAGGAGCAAGAAATTAAGCATAGGTCCTGTTAGGAGGTTAGTTCGTGGGCTAGGAGATAATGATGGCTTGAATTAGGATAATAGAAGAGGGGATGAAGAGAAGTGGATAAATTTCAGATATTTATTGATATTAGACTGTACAGGATTTGGTAATGGATTGGATATGGCAAAATGAGAGAAAGGAGGCATCTACTGTTCAGTGGATCAGTTCCGGGAATTATAATCAGCCTGTGAATTTGAGTGGAGCTCCGGAAGAAGTCTGCTCTGAAGAGCTAGACTGGGAGTTGCTAACACTGAAGAGATAATTTAATCTATGGTGGTGGTTGGTTTGCGAAAAGGTAAATGAAAAACAATGGTAAATGAGAAGCAATACAGAACATAGTCAAAATTGGAGCTCTGGGAAACGCCAACTTGTAAGGATGAAGGGGAGAGAGAGAGCTGAGGGGTCCAGTGCAGGGACTTGAGAAAGAGCATTCATTGTGAGATATGGGTTCCAGGAGAGCCTCAGGAGGAAAGCTGGAGGAACAGTGTTGAACCAGAGGTGACAAGGTGACAGCTAAGAAGGTATGATTGGATCAGTTGACAAGGGACTGTTGGTGACTGAAGGGAAAGTGGTTTTAGGAAAAATCAGGTTGTAGTGGGGTTGATGTATGATGGTGATGGGAATGAAAAATGAATGCTCTTGAAGAAGCTTGGCTGGGGACAACTTGGCAGTACTCAGAGGGAGCCCAGGATCTTGGGGAGGAGAGATTTTTAAATTTTTATGTTGCCTGTTTTTAATAAAATGTAAGATTTTGAGCATGATAATAGGCCAAGGAAGAGGGTGAAGCTAGTGGAAGATGGGAATAACCAGCGGAGCAAAATATAGAGAAACCAGGAGTAAATTCTTTTAAACATGTATTTCATTATTTTTAACTGGGTTGACATGTGCACATGGTAGAAAAACTGAAAGGTGTCTGCTGAAAATAAGTTCCTTTTCCCCTCTGTCTCCCAGTTCTTCTAAGAGATTGCTTATTTATACTCCCATCAAGTGTGTAAGTGCCTGATTTGAGATTGTTTGCATTTCATTTTCAGAGTTTGGAGAGAAAGCCAGCTATAGATTATATGGACTTATTGGTGGGAGGAATGAGAATAAGAGAGATGAAGAACTGGTAAGGATTCAGAGATAAGTGAGAAAGATGTGGTAAGGACTTGTCTCAGAAATGAAGGACCTTGAAGAGGATAATGGAGGGCATGCCTGTGGTGTGAGGCCATGGTTGATGACTAAATTTAAAGCAGCCTGGTTGCACATGGTTTTGTGACCTTTTCAGGAGAATTAACTACTTCTTCATTTTTTTTTATTTTGCTATTATTAATACACAATTACATGAGCAACATTATGGTTACTAGACTCCCCCTATTATCAAGTCCCCACCACATACCCCCATTGCAGTCATTGTCCACCAGCGTAGAAGGATGTTATAGAATCACTACTTGTCTTCTCTGTGTTATACTGCCTTCCCCATATCCCCCCAACCCACCCTCACCCCCTCTACATTAAGTGTGCTAATTGTAATAGCCCTTTTTCCCCCTTATCCCTCCCTTCCCACCCTCTTCCCCAGTCCCTTTCCCTTTGGTAACTGTTAGTCCATTCTTGGGTTCTGTGAGTCTGCTGCTGTTTTCTTCCTTCAGTTTTTTCTTTGCTCTTATACTCCACATATGAGTAAAATCATTTGATACTTGTCTTTCTCCGCCTCGCTTATTTCACTGAGCATAATACCTTCTAGCCCCATCCATTTTGTTGCAAATGGTAGGATTTGTTTTCTTCTTATGGCTGAATAATATTCCATTGTGTATATATACCACATCTTCTTTATCCATTTATCTACTGATGGACACTTAGGTTGCTTCCATTTCTTGGCTATTGTAAATAGTGCTACGATAAACATAGGGTGCATGTATCTTTTTCACATTGGGCTGCTGCATTCTTAGGGTAAATTCCTAGGAGTGGAATTCCTGGGTCAAATGGTATTTCTATTTTGAGTTTTTGAGGAACCTCCATACTGCTTTCCACAGAGGAACCTCCATACTGCTTTCCACAGAGGAACCTCCATACTGCTTTCCACAATGGTTGTACTAATTGACATTCCCACCAGCAGTGTAGGAGGGTCCCCTTTCTCCACATCCTCACCAACATTTGTTGTTGTTTGTCTTTTGGATGTTGGCCATCCTAACTGGTGTGAGGTGATATCTCGTTGTGGTTTTAATTTGTATTTCTCTGATGACTAGTGATGTGGAGCAACTTTTCATGTGCCTGTTGGCCATCTGAATTTCTTCTTTGAAGAAGAGTCTGTTCAGCTTCTCTGCCCATTTTTTAATTGGCTTATTTGCTTTTTGTTTGTTGAAGTATGTGAGCTCTTTATATAATTTGGATGTCAACCCCTTATTGGATATGTAATTTATGAATATATTCTCCCATGCTGTAGGATGTCTTTTTGTTCTACTGATGGTATCCCTTGCTGTTCAGAAGCTTTTTAGTTTGATATAGTCTCATTCGTTCATTTTTGCTTTTGTTTCCCTTGCCTGGGGAGACATGTTCCTGAAGAAGTTTCTCATGTTTATGTCAGAGATTTTTGCTTGTATTTTTTTCTAAGAGTTTTATGGTTTCATGACTTACATTCACGTCTTTGATCCATTTCGAGTTTACTTTTGTGTATGGGGTTAGACAATAATCCAGTTTCATTCTCTTACATGTAGCTGTCCAGTTTTGCCAACACCAGCTGTTGAAGAGGCTGTCATACTTCTTCATATTTTAAAAGCATGTCAACTTAGAAAATGGACTTCTCAAAAATTATTCACTTATGTAAATACGTGTTTGGGATCCGAGCACCAAAGCTTTGCTTTCTGCTTGTATTGCTGTTAGTTGTGGGTATGTTGTGTGTAGTGCTTTGGGGTTTCAGGCCTGTGGTATAAATCAAAACAAAGGAAAGCTTACTGGTAAGAAAGAGCACTGTCTGTCTCTTTCTTAGGAAGAAAGGGTGAGGAGGAGACTGGAAACCAGCTAAATTGTCTGAGATGTCAATACAGTTTCTAACGCACATACTCTAACAACTTTAAAAAGTTTTCTTTTCAACCCCTCTCATCTTTTTAATTTTATTTGCCTTTGTTTTTAGTCACAAAATAGAAATACTACAAATGAGACTTAAATGAGCAATTGTGAGTTTTTTAAAAGAAGATATTTCTCATTTGATGCGGGTCTCATTTTAAGTGCATTCATAAACAGCTGCAAATGCTTAGTGGAAAACATGATAAAACTAAGCAATGAGTGAAAGATTCAGTTTAGCCTTCCTGTGAAAAAAACTAGTTATTAAAGAAAAGTGGGTACTGTTTATTGCTATAAAAATGATGTCATTCTTTTAACAGCCAACTCTTATACAGAGTTTTTCATAAAGCAAATACAGTGTTTTCCTTTGAATGTTCAGTCTTAGCTTGGTTTTGTTTTTCGAGGCAATTCATTTAGTTGATGTTGGACTGAAAATTATTAATAATCAAATTTTGTTCATAAAATACTTCTATAAATTCAGTGTATTGACCATTTAAATCATTCAGCTTAAGTTAGGTATGCATTGCCAGCCTACTGTGTGTCCACTGCTTTTAGATTTAGGGTATACAAAAATAAGATACCTTCATTCAAGAGCTCAAAATGTGGTGAAGAAAGTGAGCATGTAGTCTTCTGGGAACATCCAAGCAGGGAAGTCAATAAACACTGATTAAGGATTAAAATCATAATGGAAATTATTTTAATTTCCTATTTTTTTCCATGTTTGTAATCCACTCCATAATTCTCTAAGCAATTAACAGTAAAATTCTCAGAAGTGAGGAGGGCCCATCCTTTTCTTGGGAGACAGTAAAGAAAGGACAGAGTGTGCTCACAGCCAGCCAAGGGAACAGAGTACCAGGTGAGAAAAGCACTTGGTGCCAGAGGCAGAGAAGGCAGCCAGCGAGCTCCCTAATGCTGGAGGGATGACAGCACAGTACTTGAGGGACCAAGCCAAGGGCAGAAGAACAGGTCCTCAGGGTTAAGTCTCAAGCAGACACCTGGGTTTTCTGATAACCTGTTTATCTGGTTCTCCACCAGCACAGGTTAAAAAGGAACAGGCACACTGGCAACAGTAAATTGTGATGGTTGATAGCCTCACAGTAAGGGAGAAAACACAATTAGAAGTGGACTTAAAATTGCCAAAAAATTAGCAATTTTGAGGCCATTTATCGTAGGGAGAAAGGGCTCTTTAAAAGCTTATAATCATGGAGGATAACACTGCAGTCACTATATTATAATACAGGAATTGCTAGTCTCAGTAATGACCCTGAGCCATCAAATTCTTTCCTGCTCCTGTGGCAGTTTATCAGACTTTACTCATTACAATGGCTTAACTTTAGTGGGGAAACATCTTAATACCAATATTTTTAAAATAAGAAAACCATGGGGGAAAAAGTATTAACAATTTTGTGGGTTTTGCCACAGTTGTGTCAAACCCATCTCTAGGGAATGTTCGCGACTTCAGTGTAACTGATGGGTTCACTGATAAAGCCCTGCATACTGTTCACATCTCTTACTGAAGCCCATGAGAGGCCCATGTAGATTTTTGCATATTGGGCTAAGAAAGAAAAGCCTTCAGTTTTCAAATGCTGCAACAGTCTCATTATTTCTCTTCTCGTTTTATTTTCTCTGTACTACAGATTGCAAGGATGTAACTTGACTACAGATTGATTCTTGCTTTTAACAGATACTTACTGAATGCCTTGCATTTGCAAGATAAGGTGTATATTTTCTTGATAACTGTAGAATAGCCCACTTGAAAGCAAAATCAAACTCAGATTTAGAGTTGTCTTATTAAAGAAATGTATGGTAAACATAAAAACAGATCATTCTGCTTCATTGGAAAAACAGCCAATTTTGGGATCAGAGGACCTGTTTCTAAAAACAAATATGAACCACTTATTGGGGGGACTTCCGGAAAGATGGCGGCGTAAGCAGGGTGGCAGAAATCTCCTCCCAACACTATATTTATCTATGAAAATATAGCAAATACAACAATTCCTTAAAGAGAGACCAGAATATACAGGAAAGCACACAGCGTGCAGCTACACCTGAGAGGACTCGGCACCCCGCGAGGCGAAGCTATAAAGGGACCTGCGGAGCACCGTGGCCATGTCTGTGGAATAGTGGAGCAACAGCGCCACTTACAGCATCTCCACAAAATCCACTCCTGGTGGGTGTTTTTGTTTTTTTTTTTGTTGTTTGTTTGTTTTTTCTTCTCTTTTTTTTTCCTCTTTTTAAAGTCTTAAAGAGCCCAGCTGACATACATGGCAACTACCAGCAACCACTTCTATAGCCATGAAAAGACAGAGGAATATGATCCAGACTAAGATCAACCAGACAACCCCAGAAAAGGAGCCTGAAGGGATGGAAATGCACAGTCTTCCTGAAAAAGAATTCAGAATAAAAGTCATAACCATGCTGACGGATCTACAGAGAAATGTGCAAGAGCTAAAGGAGGAAGTGAGGGAAGTGAGGAAAGACACTGCAGAAATCAGACAAGCGATCGACAGGCTTAGCAGCAGACTGGATGAGATGCAAGAGACTGTTAATGGAATAGAAAGCAGAGAACAGGAATACAGAGAAGCTGAGGCAGAGAGAGATAAAAGGATCTCTAGGAATGAAAGAATATTAAGAGAACTGTGTGACCAATCCAAACGGAACAATATTCGCATTATAGGAGTACCAGAGGAAGAAGAGAGAGAAAAAGGGATAGAAAGTGTCTTTGAAGAAATAATTGCTGAAAACTTTCCCACGCTGGGGAAGGAAATAGTCTCGCAGTCCACAGAAGCCCACAGATCTCCCAACACAAGGAACCCAAGGAAGACAACACCAGGACACATAATAATTAAAATGGCAAAGATCAAAGATAAAGGCAGAGTATTAAAGGCAGCTAGAGAGAGAAAAAAAGATCACCTACAAAGGAAAACACAGACTATCATCAGACTTCTCAACAGAAACCTTACAGGCCAGAAGAGAATGGCATGATATATTTAAGGTAATGAAACAGAAGGGCCTCGAACCAAGAGTATTGTGTCAAGCACGATTATCATTTAAATATGACGGAGGGATTAAACAATTTCCAGACAAATGAAAGTTGAGAGAGTTTGCCTCTCATAAACCACCACTACAGGATATCTTAAATGGACTGCTCTAGAGGAAAGCTCCCCTAAGGCTAAAAAGATGTCACCAGAGAAAATAAAATCATAGCAAAGAAAGCACACCATCCAAATACTAACTAAACACAAAGAATAAAACATCTAATATATAAAGAATGGAGGAGGAAGAATAAGAAGAGAGAAATGAAGAAACATCAGATGGTGTTCACAATAACTTAACAAGAAAATTAAGTTAGATTCTTAGATAGTAAAGAAACAACCCTTGAACCTTTGGTAACCACGAATCTAAAGCCTACATATCTATCGATAATCACCCTAAATGTAAATGAACTGAATGCGCCAATCAAAAGACCCAGAGTAACAGAATGGATAAAAAAGCAAGACCCATCTATATGCTGCTTACAAGAGACTCACCTCAAACCCAAAGATATACACAGACTAAAAGTGAAGGGATGGAAAAAGATATTTCATGCAAACAAGGAGAAAAAAGCAGGTGTTGCAGTACTTGTATCAGACAAAATAGACTTCAAAACGAAGAAAGTAGCAAGAGATAAAGAAGGACATTACATAATGATAAAGGGGTCAGTCCAACAAGAAGATATAACCATTATAAATATATATGCACCCAACACAGGAGCGCCAACATATGTGAAACAAATGCTAACAGAATTAAAAGAGGAAATAGACAGCAATGCATTCATTTTAGGAGACTTCAACACACCACTCACTCCAAAGGACAGATCAACCAGACAGAATAAGTAAAGACACAGAGGCACTGAACACCACACTAGAACAGATGGACCTAACAGACATCTACAGAACTCTGCACCCAAAAGCAACAGGATACACATTCTTCTCAAGCGCACATGGAACATTTTCCAGAATAGACCACATACTAGGCCACAAAAAGAACCTCAGTAATTTCAAAAATATTGAAATCCTACCAACCAATTTCTCAGATCACAAAGGTATAAAACTAGAAATAAATTTTAGAAAGAAATCAAAAAGGCTCACAAATACATGGAGACTTAACAACATTCTCCTAATTAATCAATGGGTAACGACCAAATCAAAACAGAAATCAAAGAATATATGGAGACTAATGACAACAACAACACAAAGCCACAACTTCTGTAGGATGCAGCAAAGGCAGTTCCAAGAGAGTATATTGCAATCCAGGCCTATTTAGAGAAGGAAGAACCTTCCCAAATGAATAGTCTAAAGACACAATTACTGAAAATGGAAAAAGAAGAACAAATGAGGCCCAAAGTCACCAGATACAGGGACATAATAAATATCAGAGAAGAAATAAATAAAATTGAGAAGAATAAAACAATAGAAAAAAATCTATGAAACCAAGTGCTGGTTCTTTGAAAAAATAAACAAAACAGGTAAACCCCTAGCCAGACTTATTAAGAGAAAAAGAGAATCTACACACATAAACAGAATCGGAAATGAGAAAGGAAAAATAACGACGGACCCCTCAGAAATACAAAGAATTATAAGAGAATATTATGAGAATCTATATGCTAACAAGCTGAGACAGTGAATGTAATGGGGTTGGTGGGGCGGACCTGATGAAGGGGGTAGTTTAATAACCATAATTTTGCACATGTAATTGTAGATTAATGATACCAAAATAAATTATTTAAAAAAAATAAATTGGGGGCTTTCTTTTTGTTCTTTATTCAGGAATCAGTATGTTTTTATAAAGTGGCATAGAAAGATAAGATCATATTATAATTATATGTAAGGTTTTCTCAAACTTCACACACTTGCTGTTTCCCCATACTCCTGATCTCTTGCCAGTAGAACTCTGAGGGTAGATGCCACAGCTTTGGGGAAACAATCTTAGATTTGATTCTTGGCTCTTACTAGCTTGGGTAAGTTAATTAACCTCTAAACTTCAGTTTCTTATCTATAAAGTGGTGAGATTAATACATCCATATCTTGCGATTGCTATGAGGATTAAAGGGGATCATGTGCATAAAGTGTTTAACCCAGTTGCCTAGCACTTAGTAAGTGCTCCATCAGTGTTAGCTATTATTATTAGGAAAGATTGAATTTGGGACAGAATTAAGAATATATTTCTTGATATATTTAACGTAATGAAACAGAAGGGCCTCGAACCAAGAATATTGTATCCAGCACGATTATCATTTAAATATGACGGAGGGATTAAACAATTTCAAGATAAAAGAAAGTTGAGAGAATTTGCCACCCATAAACCACCACTACAGAATATCTTAAACGGACTGATCTAGAGGGGAACATCCCTAAGACTAAAAAGATGTCACCAGAGAAAATAAAAGCATAGCAAAGAAAGCAGACCACCCAAATACTAACTAAAGGCAAAGAATAAAACACCTAATATATAAAGAAAAGAGGAGGAAGAATAGGAAGGGAGAGATAAAGAAACATCAGACGGCGCACACAATAACTTAACAAGAAAGTTAAGTTAGATTCTTAGATTGTAAAGAAGCAACCCTTGAACCTTTGGTAACCACGAATCTAAAGCCTGCAATGGCAATAAGTACATATCTATCAATAATCACCCTAAATGTAAATGGACTGAATGCACCAATCAAAAGACACAGAGTAACAGAGTGGATAAAAAAGCAAGACCCATCTATATGCTGCTTACAAGAGACTCACCTTAAACCCAAAGATATACACAGACTAAAAGTGAAGGGATGGAAAAAAATATTTCAAGCAAACAACAAAGAGAAAAAAGCAGGTGTTGCAGTACTTGTATCAGATAAAATAGACTTCAAAATGAAGAAAGTAGCAAGAGATAAAGATGGACATTACATAATGATAAAGGGGTCAGTCCAACAAGAAGATATAACCATTATAAACATATATGCACCCAACACAGGAGCATCAGCATATGTGAAACAAATACTAACAGAAGTGAAGGAGGAAATAGACAGCAATGCAATAATTCTAGGAGACTTTAACACGCCACTCACTCCAAAGGATAGATCAACCAGGCAGAGGATAAGTAAAGACACAGAGGCACTGAACAACACACTAGAACAGATGGACCTAACAGATATCTACAGAACTGTGCACCCAAAAGCAGCAGGATACACATTCTTCTCAAGTGCACATGGAACATTTTCCAGAATAGACCACATTCTAGGCCACAAAAATAACCTCAGTAAATTCAAAAATATTGAAATCTTACCAACCAACTTCTCAGATCACAAAGGTATAAAATTAGAAATAAATTTCAGAAAGAAATCAAAAAGGCTCACAAATACATGGAGACTTAACAACATTCTCCTAATGAATCAATGGGTTAACGACCAAATCAAAACAGAAATCAAAGAATATATGGAGACTAATGACAACAACAACACAAAGCCACAACTTCTGTGGGACGCAGCGAAGGCAGTCTTAAGAGGAAAGTACATTGCAATCCAGGCCCATTTAAAGAAGGAAGAACATTCCCAAATGAACAGTCTAAGGACACAATTATTGAAATTGGAAAAAGAAGAACAAATGAGGCCCAAAGTTACCAGAAGGAGAGACATAATAAAGATCAGAGAAGAAATAAATAAAATTGAGAAGAATAAAACAATAGAAAAAATCAATGAAACCAAAAGCTGGTTCTTTGAAAAAATAAACAAAATAGATAAACCCCTAGCCAGACTCATTAAGAGAAAAAGAGAAACTACACACATAAACAGAATCACAAATGAGAAAGGAAAAATAACGACGGACCCCACAGAAATACAAAGAATTATAAGAGAATATTACGAGCATCTATATGC
>JAQQAC010000477.1:36218886-36319430 GCA_029783875.1 Phataginus tricuspis
AAAAAAAAATAATAATAAATAAATAAATAAATAAATAAATAAATGAAGGAACAAAACAGCAGCAGACTCACAGAACCCACGAATGGACTAACAGTTACCAAAGGGAAAGGGACTGGGGAGATGGATGGGAAGGGAGGGATAAGAGGGTAAAAGGGGCATTACGATTGGCAGACATAGGGTGGGGGGGCACGGGGGGTACTGTACAGCTCAGAGAAGACAAGTAGCGATTCTCATCTCACTACGCTGATGGACAGTGACTGTGGTGGGGTTGGTGGGGGGGACCTGGTGAGGGGGGGAGTTCAATCATCACGGTAGTGCCCATGTAATTGTAGGTTAATGATACTAAAATAAAATAAATTATTAAAAAAAAAAAAGTATATTTCTTCATCGTGTATTTTTCATTTGAAACACAAAGTCTTAAGTCTTTATTATCAATTACTTACCATTATAAGCTGGTGTTAGAGAACTTCTGTGATGCTAGTTTCATTTGGTATGTTCTATGGTAAAGTTATAAATTTAATAAAGATATTTTGGTTTTTGCTTTCAGTGTCCAAAGAGCTAGTTTCTGCTCAGAAAGTCTCACAGGGCAGTGGTATCTCCTCTTCAATTGTTCTGGTCTGGAAACTAAAGTTTTCTCAGTGTACTCAAAGTAGATCAGGACTGGAAGAAAAGACATGCTGAGCAAACTTACTGAAGAATGATTAATAAGCCAGAATGTCTGCTCTCGATCGATATACAGTAGAATTGTCAAGTGAACTGCACATTCAAGTGAACTTCCCATAGTTAGTGTATTTTTCCCTTATAGGAAAATCTGTGTGAATAACCAAGTTACCAGAAGTTTTTTTCATGTGTGTGCATTTAGAGATGGAGGACATTTGAAGCCTAAGGAACAGAATGCTAGGAGAATGGGGAGGGTTGGCTTGAATAGCAGTATGTTCCGAGAGCCACACAGGTTCAGAGTAGAGAAGGCTAAGGCTGGAGGACTGCAGTAGCCCCGAACAGAGAGAAGGGCTTGAACTAAGGCTGTCGCGATAGGCTTGGGAATAAATTGACGGGACCTGGTGACTGCATGGAAAGCAAGGATTGAAAAAAGATGACTCTCAGATTTGTAGCTCTGCTGAATTTATGGTATTAATTATAAGTTGGTGTTGAGAGTGTTGCAGTTTAACATCAAGAAACCACAATTTGGGTTGGATAGAGAGTTGGGGAGTAATCATATAATTAGAAGTTAAGGAATTCAAAGTAGATGAGATTCTGAGGAGAGAAAGGAGAGAGCCCATGATAAAATCCTGAAGACCTGGGGATGCCATCTATTAATAAGATAGATTTAAGAAGAGGATTCCTAAATTGACTCAGCCACGTGTTGATCAGTTACTGTGCTCATCCAGAATGCAGTTGTCTCCTGAGATAGCCAATAGCTGTATCTCAAAAAATGTTATGTGTTCTTATTTGTTTCCTGAATTTCATTAGCAAGCCAAAATCAGACATAACATGTCAGTTCTCCCTCAAAAGGTAACCTTAACCTTGAAAACCTGGAGTTTATTGTGACAGCTGTTTTGGAAAACAGTGAGTCTTATGTCTAAACCATAACATAATTCAAAAGTTTCTTACCTAGTAGAATTACATTACTAAAAGGATTATGTGTTAGAGATAAACAATTCTAGAATCATTCTAGAATTATATGTTTATTACTGTGTTTATAAAAAATACTCTACCCTGCCCATCACTCACCCCGTTTTAAGTTACATCCTGTTCCTGGTCATAAAGATTGCATGTCCTCGTTCCAATGATTACTTTGTTGATCTCAGGAGCTATATTGCCTGCGGTTTTTCTTTGGGCACTTTTTGGAAATTTCTATATCTGAAAACTTTTAACTATTGTAAGTTTAAAATAACTGAAGGATTTAGGATCATCTTAAGTCAGCAAAAGCAGGTTTACATTTGATTGTTAGAAGGGACAAAAAGGAGTGAGGACATGGGTTTTCTACCTCTTCATGAATTATTTATATTTTTCTTTTTTTGCTATCATTAATGTACCATTACATGAACAAAATCATGGTTACTAGACTCCCCCTATTATCAAGTCCCCACCACATACCCCATTACAGTCACTGTCCATCAGCATAGTAAGATGCTATAGAGTCACTACTTGTCTTCACTGTGTTATACTGCCTTCCCCATGTCCCCTGCACCCACCTACATTTTACGTGTTAATCATAATGCCCCTTATTCCCCCTTATCCCTCCCTTCCCACCCATCCTCCCCAATCTCTTTCCCTTTGGTAACTGTTAGTTCATTCTTGGGTTCTGTGAGTCTGCTGCTGTTTTGTTCCTTCAGTTTTTTTCTTTGTCTTTATATTCCACAGATGAGTGAAATCATTTGATACTTGTCTTTCTCCACTTCGCTTATTTCATTGAGCATAATACCCTCCAGCTCCATCCATGTTGTTGCAATTGGTAGGATTTGTTTTCTTCTTATGGCTGAATAATATTCCATTGTGTATATGTACCACCTCTTCTTTATCCATTCATCTACTAATGGACACTTAGGTTGCTTCCATTTCTTGGCTATTGTAAATAGTGCTGCAATAAATATAGGGGTGTATATGTCTTTTTCAAACTGGGCTGCTGCATTCTTAGGGTAAATTCCTAGGAGTGGGATTCCTGGGTCAAATGGTATTTCTATTTTGAGTTTCTTGAAGAATCTACATACTGCTTTCCACAATGGTTGAACTATTTTACTTTCCCACCAGCAGTGTAGAAGGGTTCCCCTTTCTCCACATCCTCGCCAACATTTGTTGTTGTTTATCTTTTGGATGTTGGCCATCCTAACTGGTGTGAGGTGATATCTCATTGTACTCTTAACTTGCATTCTCTGATGATTAGCAGTGTGGAGCATCGTTTCATGTGCCTGTTGGCCATCAGAATTTCTTCTTTGGAGAAGTGTCTGTTCAGCTCCTCTGCCCATTTTTTAATTGGCCTATTTACTTTTTGTTTGTTGAGGTGCGTGAGCTCTTTATATTATTTGGAGGTTAACCTCTTATCGGATATGTCATTTATGAATATATTCTCCCATACTGTAGGATGTCTTTTTGTTCTACTGATAGTGTCCTTTCCTATAAAGAAGCTTTTTAGTTTGGTATAGTCCCACTTGTTCATTTTTGCATTTGTTTCCCCTGCCCAAGGAGATATGTTCATGAAGAAGTTGCTCATGTTTATGTCCAAGAGATTTTTGCCTATATTTTTTTGTAAGAGTTTTATGGTTACATGACTTACATTCAGGTCTTTGATCCATTTTGAGTTTACTTTTGTGTATGGAGTTAGACAATAATCCAGTTTCATTCTCTTACATGTATCTGTCCAGTTTTGCCAACACCAGCTGTTGAAGAGGCTGTCATTTCCCCATCGTATATCCATGGCTCCTTTATCATATACTAATTGACCATATATGCTTGGTTTTATATCTGGGTTCTCTAGTCTGGTCCATTGGTCTATGGGTCTGTTCTTGTGCCAGTACCAAATTGTCTTGATTACTGTGGCTTTGTAGTAGAGCTTGAGGTCAGGGAGCATAATTTCCCCTGCTTTAAAATTCCTCTCCGGATTGCGTTGGCTATTCGGGGTCTTTTGTGGTTTCATAAGAATTTTAGAACTATTTGCTCTAGTTCATTGAAGAATGCTGTTGGTATTTTGATAGGGATTGCATTGAATCTGTAAATTGCTTTAGGCAGGATGGCCGTTTTGACAATATTAATTCTTCCTATCCATGAGCACAGGATGTGTTTCCATTTATTGGTATTTAATTTCTCTCATGAGTGTCTTTTAGTTTTCAGAGTATAGGTCTTTCACTTCCTTGGTTAGGTTTATTCCTAGGTATTTTATTCTTTTTGATGCAATTGTGAATGGAATTGTTTTCCTGATTTCTCTTTCTGGTAGTTCATTGTTAGTGTATAGGAATGAAACAGATTTCTGTGTATTAATTTTGTATCCTGCAACTTGCTGAATTCAGATATTAGATCTAATAGTTTTGGAGTGGATTCTTTAGCGGTTTTTATGTACGTCATGTAATCTCCAAACAGGGACAGTTTGAGTTCTTCCTTGCCGATCTGGATGCCTTTTATTTCTTTGTGTTGTCTGATTGCTGTGGCTAGACCTCCAGACTATGTTGAATAAAAGAGGGGAGAGTGGGCATCCTTGTCTTGTTCCTGATCTTAAAGGATAAGCTTTCAGCTTCTCGCTGTTAAGCATAATGTTAGCTGTGAGTTTGTCATATATGGCCTTTATTATGTTGAGGTACTTGCCCTCTATACCCATTTTGTTGAGAGTTTTATCATGAGTGCATGTTGAATTTTGTCGAATGCTTTTTTAGCATCTATGGAAATGATCATGTGGTTTTTGTTCTTCTTTTTGTTGATGTGGTGGATGATGTTGATGGATTTTCTAATGTTGTACCATCCTTGCATCTCTGGGATGAATCCCACTTGATCATGATGGATGACCTTTTGGATGTTTTTTTTTTTAATTCGGTTTCCTAATATTTTGTTGAGTATTTTTGCATGTATGTCCATCACGAATATTGGTCTGTAATTTTCTTTTTGTGGTGTCTTTGCCTGGTTTTGGTATTAGAGTGATGTTAGCCTCATAGAATGAGTTTGGGAGTATTCCCTCCTCTTATACTTGTTGGAAAACTTTAAGGAGAATGGGTATTATGTCTTCACTAAATGTCTGATAAAATTCAGCAGTGAAACCATCTGGTTGAGGGGTTTTGTTCTTTGGTGGTTTTTTGATCACCAGTTCAATTTCCTTGCTGGTAATTGGTCTATTCAGATTTTCTGTTTCTTCCTGGGTCAGCCTTGGAAAATTGTATTTTTCTAGAAAGTTGTCCATTTCTTCTAGGTTATCCAGTTTGTTAGCATATAATTTTTCATAGTATTCTCTCATAATTCTTTGTATTTCTGTGGTGTCTGTAGTGATTTTTCCTTTCTCATTTCTGTTTCTGTTTATGTGTGTAGACTCTCTTTTCTTCTTGATAAGTCTGTCTAGGGGTTTATCTATTTTCTTTATTTTCTCAAAGAACCAGCTCCTGCTTTCATTGATTTTTTTTTTCTGTGGTTTTATTCTCGATTTTATTTATTTCTGCTCTAATCTCTATTGTGTCCCTCCTTCTACTGGCTTTGGGCCTCATTTGTTCTTCCTTTTCTAGTTTCGTTAATTATGAGTTTAGACTGTTCATATGGGATTGTTCTTCTTTCCTGAGGTAGGCCTGTATTGCAATATACTTCCCTCTTAGTATGGCCTTTGCTGCGTCCCACAGATTTCTGGTGTTGAATTATTGTTGTCATTTGTCTCCATATATTGCTTGATCTCTGTTTTTATTTGGTCATTGATCCATTGATTATTTAGGAGCATGTTATCAAGCCTCCATGTGTTTATAGGCTTTTTCATTTTCTTTGTGTAATTTATTTCTACATTCATACCTTTGTGATCTGAGAAGCTGGTTGGTACAATTTCAGTCTTTTTGAATTTACTGAGGTTCTTTTTGTGGCCTAGTATATGACCTATTCTTGAAAATGTTCCATGTGCACTTGAGAAGAATGTGTATCCTGTTGCTTTTGGATAAAGTGTTCTGTAGATGTCCGTTAGGTCCATCTGTTCTAATACTTTGTTCAGTGCCTCGGTCCACTTATTTTCTGTCTGGTTGATCTGTCCTTTGGAGTGAGTGGTGTGTTAAAGTCTCCTAAAATGAATGTATTGCATTCTATTTCCCCCTTTAATTCTGTTATTATTTGTTTCCCATGTGTAGGTGATCCTGTGTTGGGTGCATATATATTTATCATAGTTATATCCTCTTGTTGGACTGACCCCTTTATCATTATGTAATGTCTGTCTTTGTCTCTTGTGACTTTCTATGTTTTGAAGTCTAATTTGTCTGCTACAAGTACTACAACTCCTGCTTTTCTCTCCCTATTAGTTGCATGAAATATCTTTTTCCATCCCTTCACTTTCTGTCTGTGTATGTCTTTGGGTTTGAAGTGAGTCTCTTGTAGGCAGCATATTAGATGGCTCTTGTTTTTTTATCCTTTCAGTGACTCTACGTCTTTTGATTGGTGCATTCAGACCATTTACATTTAGGGTGATTATTGATAGATATGTACTTACTGCCATTGCAGGCTTTAGATTCATAGTTACCAAAGGTTCATGGGTAATTCCCTTACTATCTTACAGTCTAACTTAACTCACTTCGTATGCTATTACAAACACAACCTAAAAGTTCTTTTTTTTCCTCCTTTTTCTTCCTCCTCCATTTTTTATATGTTAGGTATCATATTCTGTACTCTTTGTCTGTCCCTTGATTGACTGTGGGGGTAGTTTATGTGATTTTGCATCTACTTATTAATTAATTGTTTTACTTTGCTGTGGTTTTATTTCCCCTGCTAACATCTATTTAGCCTTAGGAATACTTCGACCTATAACAGTCCCTCCAAAATGCACTGTAGAGGTGGTTTCTGGGAGGTAAATTCTCTCAGCTTTTGCATGTCTGAAAATTGTTTAGTCCCTCCTTCAAATTTAAATGATAACCTTGCCAGATAGAGTATTCTTGGTTTGAGGCCCTTCTGCTTCATTGCATTAAATATATCATGCCACTCCCTACTGGCCTGTAAGGTTTCTGTTGAGAAATCTGGTGATAGCCTGATGGGTTTTCCTTTGTATGTGATCTTTTCTCTCTGTCTAGCTGCTTTTAAAAGTCTGTCTTTATCCTTGATCTTTGCCATTTTAATTATTATATGTCTTGATGTTGTCTTCCTTGGGTCCCTTGTGTTGGGAGATCTGTGCACCTCCATGGCTTGAGAGAGTATCTCCTTCCCCAGATTTGGGAAGTTTTCAGCAATTACCTCCCCAATGACACTTTCTATCTCTTTTTCTCTCTCTTCTTTTTCTGGTACCCCTATAATGCGAATATTGTTCCATTTGGATTGGTCACACAGTTCTCTCAATATTCTTTCATTCTTAGAGATCCTTTTTTCTCTCTGTGCCCCACCTCCTTTTTTTCCTCTTCTCTAATTTCTGTTCCATTTACTCTCTCTTCTTCTACATCTTATCTGCTTTTAAATCCCTCCATTGTATGTTTCATTTCAGATTTGGAATTTCTTAATGATTGAATCTCTGTCTTAAATTCATCCCTGAGATCTTGAATATTTTTCTGTACCTCCATGAACATGTTTATGATTTTTATTTTAAACTCTCTTTGAGGAAGACTGGTGAGTTCAGTTTCATTACGTTCTTTTTCTGCAGTTTGTGAGGTTTTGGTCTGAACCAGGTTCCTTTGACGTTTCATAATTCTATGTGGTTCCCTGAAACCACATTTACTTAGTACTACATTTTGCTCTGGGGCTGCTCAGCCCCTAGAGTGAGGTTGGGGGTCATAGGGGAGTGGCGCTGGTGCCTGGGGGGAGGAAAGAGCTGATTCCTGATTCCCGGCTGCAGTGCCTATCTCCAGTATCAGAGCCAGTGGGCCGAGCACACAGGTGTAAGCCTCTGTGCTTGGCATCTCTAGCTGTTGTAGGCAGGGCCTCCCTCTGGCTGGCCTGACGCCAGTGCAGTGACTGCCGGCAGACTAGTAGGAAGGTACAGCAGGCTTCATGTCACAGTGGGGAGCCTCAGAGCTGAATAGGCAGCCAGGGGGATGGAGCGCCTGAAGCTCCTCAAAGTTCCCAACCTGCTGGGCAGAGCATGCCCAGACAACCTTGTCCACCTATCCCTTCTCCCGCTTAGCAAGCTCCGTGCAAATTCCACCCCTTCAGTAGCCCTCTCGCTGCTAGGAAAACCCTTTCAGATCGCCTGCCTTTCCTTTGTCCCAGAGCGGCCAGATGTGGATCTCCGTCCTCCAGAAATGGCTGGAATTTCAGTCTCTCAGGCACTCCACCTGTCCCAGCTTCCCAATCCCACCAACCTCCAGAGCACCACACAATGTAGGTTTGGGCTCCAAAGCAGACCTCTAGTGCTGGGTGTTCAACAGTTCTAGGTTTCCACCCCCTTCCTCCCACTGGTGAGCTGGGGTGGGGGAAGGGCTTGGGTCCCGCAGGATCAAGGCTTTCATACGTTATCCTGTTTCGTGAGGTCTGCTCTGTTTGTGAGGTCTGTATGTAGTCTGGTGCAGCCTTCTTTCCTGTTGCTGTTTTAGGGCTAGTTGTATTAACTATACTTTCACACAATATGTGGTTTTGGGAGGAATTCTCTGTCTCACCTCTCATGCTGCCATCTTGAATTCTCCAAATTATTTCCATTTTTAAAATTTGTACTTACTGCTATGTGAAAGTACTCTTTCAAGGGATTTTCTTAGCTATGTGATTTCAAGATAAATCCTGAAGAGCAGATTATACATTAGTATTCTAAGTCTGCCAGCATGATTATATCTGTTCGATTTATTTCTTAGTCTTTTGTGAAGTGTTTTTAGGTTTTCTGGTAAGAGTATCTCTTGATTTAATCTACTACCTAAGTTTTGCTAGTTAACATTGAAAGAAAATGCTTTCTGTTTGTTGGGGAAGGACTCATTTGGTTCTAGAAGTATAGTACATATTTTAGTACCCAAAGAATCTATTGCATAAAATACCTCTGAGATGTGTTCCCCCATTTTTGGTTAAGAGAACAGGAAATCTACAAACTCTATGCCATTTACTCTGCATTTTTCACTTTTGAGGACCTATAATTGTTTTTTCCTTTCTTTAAACATTACTTTAGTCAAAAGGACATAATTTTCTATGTCTCAGAAAATATTTTAAAATAATAGTTATGATTTTTTAATTAACATCCTGGAATATAAATTCTGGACAGCAACTGCTCTCGTGAATGAATATTTTAATGCTGGTAACCTAAATGTCAGCTGAGTGTCCAGACACACCTTATATGAGCTAATGTTGGCTTAAACCTTGAATTTCATGTCATGGAGAGTCCAAACCCTCCCTAAGATTTCTGCAAATTCCTAGAGTTCTTCTGGCCTCTGAGCTACTGCCATCTGGATGGGACTCCTTAGCCTTCCCTTCTCTCTTCCTCTCCAGAGAAAGAAAAAACAATTATTTCCCTAGTCCTAGGCAGAGGATCTGGGCCGCCTTTTTGATCCTTGAAGTTCTCATCTGCCACAGTGACCTTCCATATGTTTCCTAGAAAACATTTCTTTCCTAAGAGGAGCTCCACTGTCCTATACTAAGATGATGAGATGTATACCTTACTAGGTATAATCTGATACTTTGAAAAGTTACATTCTAGTAACTCTTATTTTCTCCATTTACCAAACTTTCAGATAATTAATTCATATTATAGTCAGTCTCCACTCTTTAGAAGTTCTAAGACAATCCTATCATGAAAAAGTTTTGCAGTATTAGAATTGAATATACTGTATAGTATTGAGTAGGTCTTTAGCCAGATGGTACAAAGAAGATAGTGCTTTCTAAAAGGATCCAGAATTTCAGATAGAGTTTAAATATCAAATTGCTCTTTCTCTTAGAGAAATAAATCAAGACTACTTAATGAATGTAAGACTGAAGTCTACCCATTTGGGGTTTGCATTTAGTATTTTTGAGCTGTTTTCTATCCTGTTTACTTTGAATTGCCATGTGACATCACTACATTATTTTTGACTGCCAAATAATAATTTGCTTTATTTTTCATATTTCTAAGCCAGTCGTGTTCTTTTGTAGAATAAATTTTACTCTCTTTTATAGAAATGAATTTGAGAAAAATGGGTGATAGGAAGAAGCATAAAATTAGGAATGTATAAATAGTAGTCAATGCTATTTTAAGGATTTTTATATACTGTCTCTTTTGATTTTTATTGTCACTCTGGGACATCACGCAAAAGCTGGAATTACTGTCTAGAAGTAATATTTCAGAAAGATGATGGTGACAGTGCTTATTCACCTATTTATTGGATTTTCTGTGAGTTTGGTGTCATTATAGTCTTTTATTCTCTGGTGCAAAAATACCATGGTAAAGATACAGACCAGAGGTCAGCAAGCACTAGCCTGTGGCCAGATCCAGCCAGTTCTATGAACAAGAATGGTTTTTACATTTTTATTTTAAAGGGTTGGAAAATGATAAGATAATTGACAAAAGCTCTATATAGCTACAAAGCCTAAAATATTTACTATCTGGCTTTTCACAAAAAAAGTTTGCTGACCTTTGTTATGAATTCTTGTTTAAAGTGGATAAATAACCTGTTAATTGTTAGCAAGCCATTGATGGAAACTATCAATGGTTATATAATTGTGTATTCTGAATACTATGTAACCCCGAAATGAAGTACTTTAACATGATACATAGATTGATAATATGTTAACAAGGAAAAATGAGTAGGCTACTAAACAACATGTTAACATTCTGTCTCTTAGTGAAAGATGGTAGAAGATTATCAGTAGTTTTCATTTGATTCTTCATATTTATCTACCGCACAAATTTTTTTGAATTAATATATTTATTTACAATGAGAAGCAAACATGCACACATATATAGGTGTGTTGCTATGCTTGTGTGTGTCAAAGAGAAAAAACTGAATGGAAATTGCTAGTGTAGCTTGTGGCTGATTTTCATCAGATGAGAAAGAGGTTTATTTAAGGAATGTAGCGTGTTATCCACCACTTTTAAACTCTTGTTATCTTTAAACATAAATACTTTTCCCTTCATATCTTTTACCAGATAACCGAACATCTGAAAATGTCAACATTGAGGCTTAATATCATTTGTGGTGGTTTTTTTGTTTCTGTTTTGTCTTTGTTTTACCATTTCTTTACACTGCCTTTAAGAAGTCTGGTAATAATATAAAGCAACATGGCCTTTTAAGAAATATTCAGGAACTGTGCCCACATAGTTAACATTGCAGAGATTGCTAGTCCTGCATACACTGTCTTCAGCAAATGTTTCCATGTCCAGGCACATGTTCAGACTTTAAGGATTGAAGAGATTTGATAATTATATAAGTAGTTTGCCAAAAGAACAGTCAGATGTCCATAGGTTTTTTTTTAATTCTCCCTTTCATCCTCATACCTTGCTCCAAATTCCCCTCACTTTCTTACCCCAAAACAAGCATTTTAATATGTTTATAAATAATAACATAGAAAAAGCATATATAAATGGCATTGTGGTATCCTTCTCATTTTGCTTCTTGCTTTATTCACCCAACACTATTTCTAGTGCTATGTTTATCTGTGGTGTGTAGCCATCACATTTTACCTACCTACTCAGGAGAGAGTAGGCCCTCACCCTACCAGCACACACAGCGTTGTGGGAGACAGTCTCATACATGTCTCTTTATGGGCTGATAAGAGAATTTCTTTGGGACAGATATACCCAGGAGTGGAATTGCCAGATCTTAGGGTACACATTACTTAGCTTGACTACATAAGATTCTGATGGTTGCTTTGAATGATTGTGCTAGTCTGCATTCCCACCATGGGCTTTTTATTTGTGGAAATTTTTGAGTTTCTGTAAGATCAATAGTGATAAAAAATGATTACCTTAGGTAAGAAAAATTGTTAGAATTTCTGAACAATTGATAGATGGCAGTTCCAGATGAGATATAGAACCATGCTTTTTTTTTTACTTAAAAAATTTTTTTAATTTTGCTATTATTAGTATACAATTACATGAGCAGCATTATGGTTACTAGACTCCCCCTATTATAAAGTCCCCACCACATACCCCATTGCAGTCACTGTCCATCAGCGTAGTAGGATGTTATACAATCACTACTTGTCTTCTCTGTGTTATACTGCCTTCCCTGTATCCCTCCCACCCCAACCCCACCTCTGCAACATTATGTGTGCTAATTGTAATAGCCCTTTCCCCCCTTATCCCTCCCTTCCCACCCATCTTCCCCAGTCCCTTTCCCCTTGGTAACTATTATTCCATTCTTGGGTTCTGTGAGTCTGCTGCTGTTTTCTTCCTTCAGTTTTTTCTTTGTTCTTATACTCCACATATGAGTGAAATCATTTGATACTTGTCTTTCTCTGCCTCGCTTATTTCACTGAGCATAATACTGTCTAGCTCCATCCATGTTGTTGCAAATGGAAGGATTTGTTTTCTTCTTATGGCTGAATAATATTCCATTGTGTATATATACCACATCTTCTTTATCCATTCATCTACTGATGGACACTTAGGTTGCTTCCATCTCTTGGCTATTGTAAATAGTGCTGCCATAAACGTAGGGGTGCATCTGTCTTTCTCAAACTGGGCTGCTGCATTCTTAGGGTAAATTCCTAGGAGTGGGATTCCTGGGTCAAATGGTATTTCTATTTTGAGTTTTTTGAGGAACCCCCATACTGCTTTCCACAATGGTTGTACCAATTTACGTTCCCACCAGCAGTGTAAGAAGGTTAGAACCATGCTTTTTATAAGACATATGCTGTTAGAGAGCTGGAACTGTGAGCGGTGTGGAAGGATAGGAACTGACCTGAATCCCGTATCTTATAAGTCTATGTCCAGATGACCAGATACCACAAAATAGTATTGTTTGTATTTTATAATTTTGCCACCTCATCTGTTTAATTTTTTAAGTATGTTTAACACATAAATAATGCTTTCTGTGTTCCAAGTGCTGTTATATATGCCTTATAAATATTAACTCATCAAGTTGACGTAACAACCTTATATAACAGGTACTTTTATTGTCCCCATTTTATAAATGAGGAAACTGATGCACAGAGGGATTGTTATCCAAATATAGATTTCTCAGGTTTAGTATTACTAATTAGGGAATACAGAGAACTAATGAAAAGTCTGTGAAAACAAATGGGTATGTAATATGTGTTATTTAATAATGCATTACAAACACAAAGGTGCTATTTAACCTTTCTGGCTTTAACTTTCAAATACCAGTATGAGTAATTCATAAACCCTAAGAGAAAAAGGAAACACATTTACTAACATGTTTAATATTATATTTCCAAGAATTTGAAAATAGCATCCAAAGTAGTGATAACGTTTGTTAGATGCCATAGTTGGTACTTAAGCACCCTAGATGTGTGAATTTTCTGGATGGGTAAAATCTAAATATTTAAGCACCATAAAATGTTACCTTTTAATATTTTCTTTTAAATCCTGCTTCCCTGACTTCTTAAAGAGTAAGTGTGAAAATATAACTAAAATATTTTCCTCATGACTAGGGTCATATTTTGATAACTGTCAATGTACTTTGATGAGGATATAGATGTGAAATATGAAACAGAATTGCTTCTAATAATGACTAGACCTTTTTTTCTTGAGAAAGTCCCTAATATCCCTTGCTTTTGGATTATTGGCCTAATTTTATAGAAGATGAAGTATGGAATGTGCAACCACAGTTGTATAATGTGGCTATCTTTCTGTAAAATCAATCATTGACTCACAAGCAATTCCATGCCTAGAAACCTTCAGTGTTGCTGTGGTAGTTTTAGCTATTAGTGATTTGAAGACTGATGAATCACAGACACTTATTGGAAGTCACCCATTTTCTTGCTATTCACTATTTATTGAGGAAAGTTAGAGAAACAGTATCCCTTTCCACTTCTGTTGTTTGAGCTGGATTACTTCAAAGAGTGTAAATTCTTTTCTGTAAACAAAACATCAAGCTAGAATTTCCTTCAAGCCTTCCTTAATATTTGGCTTGAAAACAAATGCCAAGCTCAAGCATCTAAAATTACATCTCTTAATGTCCAGGACAGAAAACCCTGTCCTTGCGTGGTAGATTTACTTTCCTTTAGATACTGGGAAACACAAACTCCTCTGCTTAAAACTTGTAATTTATGAACTCTTGGGTAAGGACAAAGTATGCTCTAGAGCAAGGGATTCAGCACTGCTCATCACCAATAGATGGTCATTTTCAACTCAGCCATTACTGTTATTTGTAGCATTCTTGTGTTATACGCATGTAGTTTTGAGGTATTTTATAAATGTTATGAACCCCATTTTGTCCCTAAGAGTGCTAGTGATAGATTTGTGGACACAAAAGTAGAAATAGTGTAAAAAATCAAAAGTGAGAAAATTCTATATATTAAATACACGATTGGACAATAAGAATTATTATGAAGGGGAATCCCATGATGTGTGTAAAAAAAGATGTATGTGTGCAATTGACAATCAGCCAAAAGTGAAGAAATGTGAGTATTTGACATGGGTTCAGCAGAGGATCATTGTTAAAACGGGATGCCATTTAGTCAAAGGTTAATTCAGGTTAAAGTTAGGAGTTTAAGAACTTAAAAGACTAAGCATGGCGAATGAAAGTGCTACTGTGGAAACTTATCAAAAACCACAGATGGCAGCATGAGTTCAAGACCTTTCTGATCTACAGGTTCAGCCCTTGTGTGGATTCCTGAGGAGCCGGAGGTTCCCTCCCTTCTGTTGGCAGAGATTGTGGCAGGGAGGGTTTGCCTGCTTCAGCCAATGTTCTTGTGAACAAAACAAGGCAGCTTTTTTAAAAAAACTGCCTGAAACATATAAGCTAGGAGGAAATGCAGACCCCATAAGCTTAAATCTCACTCATGGTTTTAGACTTTTAAACTAATGGATTTAACAACCTTTGGAATCCAACCTGTTTGTAAGTAGAGCTGCCTCCATATATTTCATATTCTGAAAACTCTATTGATCTTTCTTTAAATTGACTGGCACTAAAAAAGAGGGTCAAAATATTTGATGGGCACAAATCCTATTTCTTCAAGGTGAGCATTATGATTGCTGGTAGAATAGCTGTGCTGGATGTAGCCCATGTGATATATAATATACCGTGGCACATCTGTGCAGCCTGGCTTGGTGTTGGCGTGGGGTCTCTGCCTTTGTGAGGCCTGCTGCTGACTATCCAGGTTTTATCCAGATTTTGTGATGACACCACCCCACTCCTCCCCATCCCCCCCTTTTTTTCCAGCTCTCAGCAGTAAAGCCATCATAGTCTTTTGTGGTTTAATGTTAGGATTTAAAATTGTTGCAGTTCAATAATAATTTAATAACAAATATTATCTTTGACATAGCTAGATACAGTAAAATACTGAGTGTCTGTCTTTATAAAAATCTGTTATTTAAATGTAGGAATGTGGTACATTTATTTTTTAAGTTACACAGTTTACCTTTTATTTGGATTAGGGTTGCCATTGCTTAAAATTGCTGCTTCTGGCATTGGTGTTTGGCACTGTTCCCACTTCTGCAGATCAAGCAGCCAACACATATTTTAGATTAGTCCCCAAAGTATTATTTGTGAAATGAAAGTTTATAATAAATCATTATGTTTACTGTAATTCTAGGCTCTGCACTCCTGTTGAGGTGAAGTTTCCTTGACTTATTTTAACCTTTTTATAAGGGTGTTTGGACAGAGTATCCTGTTTTAAGCATGATTTTTTTTTTAAGGCACAAGGCCTATATTTAGGTTGTTACTGTTGACCATTTAGTTTCCATGGCTAGGCTAAACTAAGTCATTAGCCATGTTTTCTGCCAGCAGTATTATTTATATCAATGGCATGTTTTTTGTTGTTCTTTTTAAATCTCATTCTTATTAAAATAAGTCACTTGGTTATTTTACTTTATTTTCTCCTAAATACTTGTGCATGAATTTAAAAAGCTGGCTTTTTGTTAAATAATGTATACTTGGTTGATTGTTTTAGAAAGAAAAGCAACAAAGTTGTTCCTAGAAGGAGTGAATGAAGATCCAGCATAGAAAGTAGATGTTATTCAAGAAGTACTAAGAGTATGTATGTACAGACCAGGAAGGGCACTGGAAATGTGTTGTTTGTGGTTTGCTTTATTTCTACTACATTTAAGACTCTGGCGCTGCAAGCTTTCTGTTTTATTCCTGGATCAGAGAAGTAAACAGAAAATGATTGATGGTACTGAACGTCACTCGTCTGAGGGAAGAAGTAAATGTGACTCACGTTGAGAGAAGGTGCCATTAAGCAGTCAAGAGTAGGGTTTACATTGTGCCCAGCTTTGTGTAAAGTACAACAATAATAATAATAAAATAGTACTATTTGGTGGTGATAGAAATAATAACTAATATTTACATAATAATTACTGTGTTCTTTGGCATTGTTCTAAGAGCTTTACATGTATTTCCCCCAGTAACTCCTGTAATTCCCCCAATAACCCTCTGAGGTAGGTGTTACTGTCCTCTCATGACTCAATCCCTATAGACACCCCATAAAATAGACCCTGTTATTCTGCCTATTTTGCAAATGAGAAACAAAGCTAAATAATTTGTCCAAGGTCATACAACTAGTAAGTGGTGGAACTTAGGTTCAAATATAGGCAGTCCAGCTCCAGAATTCATGTTCTTAACCACTGTGGTAGGCTGAATAAAGGCCCTCAAAGATATCCATATCCTAATTTCCTGGAATCTGTGAACATTACCTTATATGGCAAAAGGGACTGATTTAAGGGTTTTGAGATGGGGGTATTATCCTGGATTATCCAGTTGGACCTTAAATGTAAGCACAGGTATCTTTGTAAAAGGGAGATAGAGGGAGACTTGGCAGAAGACAGTGATGTGATGATGGGAGCAGAGAGAAATTTGAAGATGCTGCACTGCTGGCTTTGAAGGTGAAGGAAGGGTCCCTGAGCCAAGGAATGTAGCTCTGGAAGCTAGAAGAGACAAGGAAATGGATTCTCCCTCAGAGCCACCAGAGGAAGCACAGCCCTACCACTACCTTGGTTTAGGTCCATTGAAGCCATTTCATCCTTGAATGTCCAGAACTGGAAGATAATAAAGTGGTATTGTTTTAAGCCACTAAATCTGTGGTAATTTGTTGCAGCAGCAATAGGAAACTAATACACCCACAAAGCTATGGATAAAGTTATAGTTAAGACTTTTATTATAAGCAGCCCTTCCCCAGAATCCATGAAGGGAGTAATAATCTCCAGTAGTCCTGCTTTGTAAGGTACCTGTCACTTTATTGCCTAGTCCTTATCTCTTTCTATATGAAGATTATTCAGAGAGAATCTTTAGACTACATCTGTTACATATAACATATAGGGTAACCATTCTGGGCTAAGAGTTGGCTATTAAGCCAGAGACTTAAGATATAAGACAGAAGACCTCATTTTTTCTTTAAGCCCAAGCAAAAGGGGAAAGCTGAAGAGAATGAACATTTCATATGTATTGTATGTCAGTTACCAAGCCAGGAATTTATATTTTTTTATTTAGTCCTTATACCTGACCCTCCTTATAAAGAGCTGTTAATTATTTCTCCTGTCTTGGCAATGAGGAACTCTTAGATAATGTGCATAAAGTCAGAAAATCAGTAAGTAAAATGAAAATTCTGGCTTGTCTAACGTCAGGGTGCATACATTGTTCTATACTTAGCATTGCTACTCCGGACTAATCCTCCTGAGGAGCTCAGATAAAGCCCAGGGCACATCCAGAGTGTTTACTAGGCTGTAAAGAGTCAGCAAGAGGAGCGCGTCATTCCCAGACTATCCCTGACCTGGCGCAATCTTCAGGTTGAGCAGGTTCCTGGATTTCCCTGGAGGTCTAGATTCTCCCTGCTTGACTCTGGAGATGCACATAATTCTGTGTTCAACTTGGTGTACTCTAATATTGTATGTATAAGAGTTAAGACCAAACCATTAACAATACCTCCAAAACTAATTAAAAAGCAATTTTCTAGAGCAAAGATATGAAGTCTGTAGTTGAAACTTACATACAATTTTTTGTGTTCCTGTGTGATATATATAAATACAAAAAAAACAGAAAAAATAGGAATGGCAATGTAAGTCTAAGACTAAACCAGCTAGTGTGAAACAGAATGTCAGGCAGAAGTTCCCAAGATTATCATTAGATTTTCACAGTGGTCTTTGATTAAAATATGATTAAGAACCACAGTTCTGTTTAAGCACCACTTTGGACCAATCATCCTTCTCCTCCTCTTCTTTCTCTTTTGTCCTTCTTTATCTTCTCTCCCCTCTCCATTCTTCACAAGCAAATTTGTAAAGCCACTTTTTAGAATGCTTTTTTAAAAATTGAAAATAACTTTTAAATACATTTATAGGTGTAGAAAGTAGAAGTCTGTTCTTTACTGAAATTCTTATAGAGGTAGTGATCTAATTATAAGTATCCAAATGTTGGAGAGATCCCTGTTTTAAAAGTTGCTCAAGGAAATTATTGATTTTGACGGACAGTTATTTGATTCCTAAATTATTTCAGTACTAGATCAGGAGTTGGAAAACTTCTGTGAAGGGTCAGACAGTAAATATTTTAGGCCTTGCCTGACTAAGGTCTACCACAATAACAATTACTAAGCTCTGCCATTGTAGCATAAAAACAACCAGTTGTCCACACATAAACAAATGATTATGGCCAAGTTCCAGTAAAACTTCACTTATGGACACTGAAATTTGAATTTCATTTAATTGTTGCATATCATGAAACATTTTAACTTTGATTTTTTTCAGCCACTTAAAAATGTAGTATTCCTAGCTGACAGGTCATTTAGAAAACAGGAGGCAGGCCAAATTCAGCCTTCAGGCAGCAGTTTACGGACCCTGCACTAGATAGCCTGTTGTAGACTAGCATGTTTATTCTTATATTTGCCTTGCCATTCTGTTTTTTAAAATATATCACTGGGTTTGTAATCTATCAATCAAGGTCACTGGAGCATTATAATTTATTTATTTATTGTTTGTTTGTTTGTTTCTTTTTTAAATAATTTATTTTGGTATCATTAATCTACAATTACATGTGCAATATTATGGTTATTAAACTACCCCCTTCATCAAGTCCCCCCCACCAACCCCATTACACTCACTGTCCATCAGCGTAGTGAGATGCTATAGAATCACTACTCGTCTTCTCTGAGTTGTATAGCCCTCCTCATGCCCCCCCAACATTACATCTGCTAATCGTAATGCCCCTTTTTCCCTCTAGTCCTTCCCTTCCCACCCATCTTCCCCAGTCCCTTTCCCTTTGGTAACTATTAGTCCGTTCTTCGGTTCTGTGAGTCTGCTGCTGTTTTGTTCCTTCAGTTTTTTTCTTTGTTCTTATACTCCACATATGAGTGAAATCATTTGATACTTGTCTTTTTTGGCTTGGCTTATTTCACTGAGCATAATACCCTCTAACTCCATCCATGTTGTTGCAAATGGTAGGATTTGTTTTCTTCTTATGGCTGAAGAATATTCCATTGTGTATATGTACCACGTCTTCTTAATCCATTCATCTACTGATGGACACTTAGGTTGCTTCCATTTCTTGGCTATTGTAAATAGTGCTGCAATAAACATAAGGGTGCATCTGTCTTTTTGAATCTGGGCTGCTGCATTCTTAGGGTAAATTCCTAGGAGTGGGATTCCTGGGTCAAATGGTATTTCTATTTTGAGTTTTTTGAGGAACCTCCATACTGCTTTCCACAATGGTTAAACTAATTTGCATTCCCACTAGCAGTGTAGGAGGGTTCCCCTCTCTCCACATCCTCGCCAACATTTGTTGTTGTTTGTGTTTTGGATGTTGGCCATCCTCACTGGTGTGAGGTGATATCTCATTGTGGTTTTAATCTGCATTTCTCTGATATTTAGTGATGTGGAGCATTTTTTCATGTGCCTGTTGGCCATCTCAGTTTCTTCTTAGGAGAAGTGTCTATTCATGTCCTCTGTCCATTTCTTAATAGGATTATTTGCTTTTTGTTTGTTAAGGTGCGTGAGTTCTTTATATATTTTGGATATCAACCCCTTATCGGATACATCATTTATGAATATATTATCCCATACTGTAGGATGTCTTTTTGTTGTACTGATGGTGTCCTTTGCTGTACAGAAGGTTTTCAGCTTGATATAGTCCCACTTATTCATTTTGGCTTTTGTTTCCCTTGCCCAGGGAGATATGTTCATGAAGAAGTCGCTCATGTTTATGTCCAAGAGATTTTTGCCTATGTTTCTTTCTAAGAGTTTTATGGTTTCATGACTTACATTCAGGTCTTTGATCCACCTTGAGTTTACCTTTGTGTCTGGGGCTAGACAGTAGTCCAGTTTCATTCTCTTACATGTAGCTGTCCAGTTTTTCCAACACCAGCTTCTGAAGAGGCTGTCATCTCCCCAGTGTGTATCCAAGGCTCCTTTATCAAATATTAATTGACTGTATATGTTTGGGTTAATGTTTGGATTTTCTATTCTGTTCCACTGGTCTGTGGGTCTGTTTTTGTGCCAATACCAAATTGTCTTGATTACTGTGGCTTTGTAGTAGAGCTTGAAGTCAGGGAGCATAATTCTCCCTGTTTGATTACTCCTTCTCAGGATTGCTTTGGCTATTCGGGGTCTTTTCTGGTTCCATATGAATTTTAGAATTATTTGTTCCAGTTCATTGAAGTAAGCTGTTGGTAGTTTGATAGGGATTGCATTGAATCTGTAGATTGCTTTAGGTAGTATAGCCATTTTTTCAATATTTATTCTTCCTAGCCAAGAGCAAGGGATGCATTTCCATTTGTTAGTGTCCTCTTTAATTTCTCTTAGGAGTGTCTTGTAGTTTTCAGAGTACAGGTCTTTCACTTCCTTGGTTAGGTTTATTCCTAGGTATTTTATTCTTTTTGATGCAATTGTGAATGGAATTATTTTTCTGATTTCTCTTTCTGTTAGTTCATCATTAGTGTATAGGAAAGCAACAGATTTCTCTGTGTTAATTTTGTATCCTGCAACTTTGCTGAATTCAGATATTAGTTCTAGTAGTTTTGGAGTGAAGTCTTTAGGGTTTTTATGTACAGTATCATGTCATCTGCAAATAGTGACAATTTCACTTCTTCTTTACCAATATGGATGCCTTGTATGTCTTTGTTTTGTCTGATTGCTGTGGCTAGGACGTCCAGTACTATGTTGAATAACAGTGGAGAGAGTGGGCATCCCTGTCTTGTTCCCAATCTTAGCTGAAAAGCTTTCAGCTTCTCGCTGTTAAGTATGATGTTAGCTGTGGGTTTGTCATATATGGCCTCTATGATGTTGAGGTACTTGCCATCTATACCCATTTTGTTGAGAGTTTCAATCATGAATGGATGCTGAATTTTGTCAAATGCTTTTTCAGCATCTATGGAGATGATCATGTGGTTTTTGTTCTTCTTTTTGTTGATGTGGTGGATGATGTTGATGGATTTTCGAATGTTGTACCATCCTTGCATCCCTGGGATGAATCCCACTTGATCATGGTATATGATCCTCTTGATGTATTTTTGAATTCGGTTTGCTAATATTTTGTTGAGTATTTTTGTATCTACGTTCATCAGGGATATTGGTCTGTAATTTTCTTTCTTTTTTGGTGACGTCTTTGCCCGGTTTTGGTATTAGAGTGATGGTGGCTTCATAAAATAAGTTTGGAAGTATTCCCTCCTCTTCTATTTTTTGGAAAACTTTAAGGAGAATGGGTGTTATTTCTTCTCTATATGTCTGGTAGAATTCAGAGGTAATCCATCAGGTACGGGGGTTTTGTTTTTGGGTATTTTTTTGATTACCATTTCAATTTTGTTGCTGGTGATTGGTCTGTTTATTTTTTCTGTTTCTTGCTTGGTCAGTCCTGGAAGGTTGTGTTTTTCTAAGAAGTTGTCCATTTCTTCTAGGTTTTCCAGCTTGTTAGCATATAGATTCTCATAATATTCTCTTATAATTCTTTGTATTTCTGTGGGGTCTGTCGTTATTTTTCCTTTCTCATTTCTGATTCTGTTTATGTGTGTAGATTCTCTTTTTCTCTTAATGAGTCTGGCTAGGGGTTTATCTATTTTATTGTTTCAAGAACCAGCTCTTAGTTTCATTGATTTTTTTCTATTGTTTTATTCTTCTCAATTTTATTTATTTCTTCTCTGATCTTTATTATGTCCCTCCTTGTGGTGACTTTGGGCCTCATTTGTTCTTCTTTTTCCAATTTCAGTAATTGTGTCTTTAGACTATTCATTTGGGAATGTTCTTCCTTCTTTAAATAGGCCTGGATTGCAATATACTTTCCTCTTAGAACTGCCTTCGCTGCGTCCCACAGAAGTTGTGGCTTTGTGTTGTTGTCATTAGTCTCCATATATTTTTTGATTTCTGTTTTGATTTGGTCGTTAACCCATTGATTAATTAGGAGAATGTTGTTAAGTCTCCATGTATTTGTGAGCCTTTTTGATTTCTTTCTAAAATTTATTTCTAGTTTTATACCTTTGTGATCTGAGAAGTTGGTTGGTAGGATTTCAATATTTTCGAATTTACTGAAGTTCTTTTTGTGGCCCAGTGGAGCATTATAATTTAAAGTGAAGACCTATTGTAGCAGATGTCTGGTTGCCTGCTCAAGAATCATTTCCACCCCCCTCTGTTCTCAGAATCTGTAGCTGAGATTTAGTTCTGACACTTGGGGGAGGTTGCTTTCTTCCTCCTCCCAATTTTGAGGGATCAAGGTGGGCAGACCTTTAGTGGTTTGATCTGGTTTTCATTCCATTCCCATTGCATTGGTTTATATAGGAATGGCAATTTGGAAGAACTTAGTTGCATACAGTAGACTGATCTTTTATATAAAATGAATTTTAGTTAACTGGAATTAAAACCAAAGTACCCAAACATATACTTCTGAGCTTCACTTCATGTTGCAGTGGCTAGTGCAAATTGCTATACTGGCAAACATATTTCAAGGAAATAGTTGTAGTATATGTAATAGAATTTTTAAAATAAGTTTTTAAAATAAAATCTATCAAAATTTTCTAAATTCATTTTTGGAAGATTAAATTTTTGTTATGCCATCATAAAATTACAAACTTTTTCGGGAAGGACTGTTGTTTATTCAGTTATATCTGTTTTTTCTTTATAAAATGTTTTTTTCATTTATGAAGTAATAGAAATGGTTAAAAAGAAAAAGAAGCAAAAAAAAGCAACCCTAGTATGTCAACTATAACTTAAGCTAAAAAATATATATTAATTACTGAAAAAAGAAAGCAACTCTATGCCAGAGCCTACAGTAGAAGTTCCTCATGGCAGAATTGTTGAATTACGTACCTTTAAGACTTTGGTAGACATTGCCAAATAGCCTTGCTGAAAGCTTGTACCAATTTGCACTTCTGTCAACAGTTTGAGTGCTACTTTCTCTATACCCTGTCCAGCAATGAATATAATGGAACTTAATGTTTGCTCATCTAATGGTGATAAATATTTTCTTAACATTTTAATTATAGGTAAGGTTGAACATCTTTTGTATCAGTGGTTCTCAGCTGGGGGCAGTTTTACGCCACCCCAGGGGACATTTTTGGCCAAGTCTGGAGACATGTTTGGTTTTTACAACTGAGAGAGGGTTTGGGGAGAGGAGTCTACTGGCATGCTGCTCAAGATCCTGTGGTGCACATGACAAAGTATTTCTGGCCCCAGATATCATCAGTGCCAGGCTTGGGAAGCTCTGCTTTATGTTATTCCATTTCATCTCCTTTGTGGGTTTATTATCTGTAATTCTCAAGTTATTGGTTGCTTTGGGGTTTACAATATACATCTTTAAATGATCACAGTTTACCTTCAAGTTATATTTCACTATTTCATATTAGTATAAAAGCCTTGGGACAGTATATTTCCATTTTTCTCCTCCTGGCCTTTGTACTATTGTAATACATTTTATGTCTGTTACAGACCCAACAATTTATTATTATTTCACTTTAAACTATTGATTATCTTTAAGTTTTTTAAACAGCTTTATTGAATTATAATTTACATTAGATTACAGATATTTCAAGTGTACAATTTGATAAGTTTTAACATATGTATACATCTATGAAACCATCACTGCAGTCACAACAACAGACATACTCATCATCCTGCCCCTTGGTAATCCCTCCCTTAACTTCAGCAGCCATTGATATACTTTCTGTCACTATAGATAAGTTTACATTTTCTAGGATTTTATGTAAATGGAATCATAAACCATGTACTTTTTTTTTGTCTTAGCTTGTTTCATCCAGCATGATAATTTTGAGATTTATCCATGTTGTTGTGTGTATTATTAGGAAAACATTCTTAATGACAGACATTCCAGGTAATTGGACTGCTGTTATTAATGAGCATGCTGAAATCTAAAGTCACTTGTTGTGTTCTTTGTTTTAGGTCATGACTGTCCAAGGTATGATAATCACATGAGAGCACTGATTTTTGCAGATGTCATCTGACTCATAAGAAAAAATCTGCTTAAAAGAAAATATCCTTATGACCACTTCCATTTCTTTATTGAATGGCTTGATGGATTTCCTTTACTCTGATTCATACCAAAGTCGTCCTTGTCAACCAAAGCAAGAAAGGATCCTGCATGAGTCAACCCCAGAATGCCACTTTTGTATTGCCAGCGGGGGAAAAAAACCTCATGAATATCAATCACAGAGACTCAGAGAGCATCACTGGTGAGTCCAGTATAATAAATATCGAAGTGCTGTTGCTTATGGGATAAAACACAAACACATCAGTCTGGCATATAAGACCTGCCATAATGAAACCCTGGCCTCCCTTTCCAGCCTGATCGCCTCAGAAACTAACTGAGTTAATCTGTCTGTCCCCTGGTCTCCTAGAATTTTATCAAAATCTCTCTGCCTTGTGTGGTGTTCCTTGTGTACGTCTGACTCCCCTACACCCTGTAGCCCTGGTCAGCAAGAACTGCATCATACTCATTCTCCTATTTCCTCTTCCTATTCGTATCTTCCTATCTTGACAAGGACAGAGCTGCTTTTGTCTGTATACCTTTTAAACACCTGACAACAGTACCTGGCACATAAGAGGCTCTCAGGACATACAGGATATACAAACACAGGTACAATTTAATAAGCCCTTATCTGTAAAACTAAAAAAAAAAAAAAAAAAAAAACTCTGAACACCCAAAGGTTTGTCTACAGTTTAGTTCTGAAACTCTTATGGAGTCCTTAGAATTAAATAAACCATAATGTTGTGGGAAAATGGAGACAGCTTTAAATATTCCTTTTCAATCTGGATGTGTTTTTTTCTTGCCTTATTTAATGGGATGGGATCTCAGTATATTTTTTAATAAAAATGGTGAGAACAACATTCTTGCCATATTTCTAATATTAGCAGAAAAGTTACAGTCTTCCACCATTAAGTTTCTTGAGAATGCCCTTTTTCCAATTGAGGAAGTATCCTTCTCTTCCTAGTTGGATGGGAGGTTTTTGTTGTGAATGGCTGTTGAATTTTGTGAAATGTCTGTTCTCCATTGTTGAGATGGTTTTTCTTTTTTAGTCTGTTAGTATGGTGAGTTCTCGTGATTTATTTTTGAATTTTAAACCAACCTTGCATTTCTGAGGGAAACTCCACTTGCACGTGATGTATTATATTTCTTAACTGCAGATTTGATTTCCTAGTGTGTCATTAGTGTTTGTGTGTATATATGTGTGTTTCCCACTCGTGAGAACTATTGGTTGTACCATATTTGCAATGTCTTTGCTTGATTTTGGTGTTGGAGTGATGCTGCCCTTATAAAATGAGTTGTGAAATATTCTCTCCTCTATTTTGGAAGGAGTTTGTGTAGAATTAGTATAATAGCATTTTCCATCCTTTTAACTTACCTGAATATTTAAAGGACATCTATAGATAGCTTATTGATTTTTAAATTATTATTATCTAGCCTGACAATCTCTACTTTCTAATTGGGGTATTTAGACAATTTACATTTAGTTTAATTTGGGTGAGTCTGTTGTACTCAGTTTGGTTGGGTTTACTGTACTCCATTTGTTTTTTCTTTGTTCCATTTTTAAGTTCTTTCCTTTTTCCTCATTCCTCTCTTTTGAACTGGGTTTTGCTTGTTTTTTTTTTGTTTTAGGATTCCATTTTAATTTTACTGTTGACTTAGTAGCTATACCTCTCATTTTTCTCAGTGGTTGCTTTATGTTTGCAATGTGCATTTTTAACATCATAGTCTATCTTCAGATAACATTATATTATTTCATAAAGTGACATTCTTACAATGGTATTTTTCCATTTCCCTCTACCATCCTATGTATCATTGTAGCCATGCCTTTTTTATCTACGTGTCATGTACATAATTGTTATTTTTGCTTAAAATAGTTAATAAATTATGAGAATAAAAGGCTTATATATTTACACAAAGATTTACCATTTTATCACTTTTTATCTCTTTTTGTAGATTGAACTTTCTACCTTGTATCCTCTTTGCCTGAAGAACTTTAACCTTTCCTGTAATATAGGTCAACTGGCAATTAATAGGTGCAGTTTTTTGCTTGTCTGAAGAAGTCTTCAGTACACCTTTCACGAAAGGTGTTTCCACTGGTACAGAATTCCAAGTTGACTTTTTTATACACTTTAATGACATCTACATTGCATCTTCTGACGAGATGGTTTTTGACTTGTCCTCACAAATGTAATGTGTCTTTTTTTTCTTTCTCTCTCTCCTTTTAAGGTTTTCATGTGTGTTTTCTTTATATTCATTCTGCTTAGAGTCATTGAGTTCTTTGAATTGTAGATTTACAGTTTCAATTAAATTTGGAAGATTTTGGCTGTTATTTCTTCAGATATTCTTTCCGCTCCCAGCTCTCTCCTCCTCTGTGATTATAATTGCATCTCTGTTAGACTGCTTGATGTTGTGACACAAGTCACTGATGCCTCTTCCCCCCACCCCGTCTTTTTTTCACTATGCTTCATTTTAGATAGTTTCCATTGCTGTGCTTTCAAGTCAACTGTTCTCTTCTGGTGAAGGTCTAATCTATTAATGTTAACCCATTCTGGTGAAGGTCTAATCTGTTAATGTTATCCAGTGAATTTTTCATTTTAGGTATTGTAACTCTAGTCCTATTTGGGTTTTATAAATATAGTTATATCTATCTTCTGTTTCTCTTTTCAGTAAGTTCACCTTTTCCTTTTAAATCTTTGAGCATAGTAATAATAGCTTTTTTAAAAATTGTTGTTTACTAATTTTGTCATCTTCGTTATTACTGGGCTTGTTTCTATGGACCCATTGTCTAACTGGCAATGGATTACAATTTGTTTATTCTTTGTATAGCTAGTAATTCTTTATTGAATACTGAATATTTTTAATGTTACATTGTTCAATCTTTGGATTTTGTGGTCTTACCTTGGAAAGCTGTTAATATTTGTTTTGGCAGGTCCTTAAGTTACTTGCTGATAAAGTTGATCCTTTTGAGGCTTGTTTTTAAGCTTTGTTTTGTGGGTCTTTAGATCACACTTTAGACCATACTCTAGTATGCTTTATTCTAGCATTAATTTAATTCTAATACCAATAGGTATGACCCTTCTAAGATCTTTGCTGATTGTCTCAACTGTTCATGAGGTTTCTCTACTCTGGCTAGATGAAATCCAGACCTTTCTTAGCCTTGCATAGGAGAGAGACATAATGAAGATACTGAAGATGTAGAGGAAAATTTGAGTGTAATGAAAGTAGACCAGTTTTGAGGCCATATTCAAGAGAAACAGGAGGCTTTAAATCTGAATAGAGGCAATGTGGCTAGAAAGAAGTGGGCATGTGAGAGAGACCTTTGGAAGATAAAATGGTAGAGAGGGGGTTGTTAAGACAGGAACAGTCAGGAGAATAATAAATAGTACATTATCAGAAATGCAGAAGCATGTAGGAGGAGCTAGTCTGAAGGATATTTTGTTCAATCTACTAAAGCTTGATTACATACTCATTTTTTAAATGACCTTTTAGAAGTAGGGAATTGGTAACCTTGAATTTTCACAGAATTTCATTCATGCTCATTAAAAGAAAATTTCTAGGGAATAGTAGCTCTTTTAATGAATGTTAAATCTTGTTCTTCATTTCCATATTATCCTTGAGTGCCTAAGAGTCTTTTTATCTCTGCATGTATTTACAGTCAACCTCTCTTCCTGCAAGTATTACACTGACAATCTGTATGTCTAATATCTTTGTGGCAGGAAAAATTTGGATAATCGCATGTGATTTGTAGTCCTAGAATTTGGATGTATTTTCAGGGCTTTTATTTAATAGTCTGCTAAGGGTTGAGAGCTTCTTTAGAACCATATTTAAGGTTTTAAGTGTACTTCATCACTGATTATGTACCTTCATCTTTGTGGCTATGAAACCACCCCTTGTTTTTCTCATTGAATAGGGTTGTCTGATATTGTCAACCTCCTTATATTTGATGAATTAAATTGTCATTGCTAAGTTAAAGTCAGGTAGTAGAAATTTATTCTTTTAAGATGTATTTTCTTAAAATGAACTTTGTTGTTTTTGCCAGAATTAGAATATGTTTCTTTATACTTCCCACAAAGAAGATATCAGATCTCTTTAAACAGTGAGAGGGTTATTTATGACATCCTGTATTTTCTCTATTTTAAGCCCTAGTATTTTAAGCATGTTAAAAGGGGTAGCTTTCTTTTTTTTTTGTAAACTGCTAAATTTGGGAGGTGTTAAATGACAGTATTTGGAACGGGAAGCCAGGAGCAAACACATAAAGGAAGAGAAGCCCCAACAAGACCCAAAGTTCAGAGATGTGTATGCAGGGGGTAGTTAAGAGGTGTGCAGGTAACGGAGTCGTGATGTGAAAGGTATTCAAGACTTTAAATATACCATATTTTTTAAATTAAAATGATAAAGTACTTATTATAGTACTAGTGCTGGAACACTGTGCTGAAATGTTAACATTACTGTTGTTTTTTATATCTAGCTGCTGTGAAAATATACTAAAATGTAATTTTTCTAGATTTTGAAGAATCCTCCTACAGAGTTCAAATTCTGTTATTAAAGGACATGTAATTTTATTCCTTTTGAACTGGCTGTTTTCTGCTGGTTGTTTTCTGTTGTTTCCCTCCTCTGCCTCACCTCCAGCCCCCTCACCAAGCATGTAAGTTATTTGAGATCAGATCTCTTTTAAGCAGCACTAAGTAGATTGACAAGGAAAAAATAAGAAATTTGTCCAAATTCATTTTAAACTCAAAAACTTAGTTCTATTCACTAAACAATGTGTTTTTAGGTAAGGTTCAGTTAAAATTCATAATATTTTTACTATAGAAGTTCTCATATCGAACCTAGAGAAAGATGGATATAGTACCGGGGTATATTGAAAATCATTGGTGAAATCATCTTGGCTGATGTTTCTTTGGTATCTTACTCTTGAAAAGCTAATTTCAGCAATTTTTCTCTGTAGCCTAATAAATTGAAAAATACTGGATTTATTTACATGGAATTTCCTGTTTAGACGTCTGCTCCAATGAGGATCTCCCTGAAGTAGAGCTGGTGAGTCTGCTAGAAGAACAGCTACCCCAGTATAAGCTAAGAGTGGACTCCCTCTTTCTATATGAAAATCAAGACTGGACTCGGTCCACCCACCAGCAGCAACATGCATCTGATGCCCTCTCTCCAGTCCTTGCTGAAGAGACTTTCCGTTATATGAGTGAGTAATTTTACCCTTTTAGTTTGCCCATTGAAATAAAGATCCTGAGTGTCTTGTTGCCAACTTTTAAAACATTTGACATCCCTCGCTGCTGTTCACTGTGTACCTACTTAACTTGAACTGATTTATTACACAAAGAAATGATTCTAATTGTGTTGTGTCTGAACGTAGAAAGTTTGTGACTCTTTTGGGTGTCCAGGGTTGCAAGCATACTCAGATGTTGCCAGTTCTCCCATATTTTACTTGATACTTTCCTGAATCTGTGTAGAAAAGAGTAGCAAAACTATTTAAAATTTTAATATCCCTCTATCTTTCAACACTTCTCCCAATAGTTTGATATCCCGAGCTGTCAAGTTTTTGACTCTTTCCTTTCCTGTTTAAACAGTCACAGAAACTGTGTCAGTCATTAAAAAGCAGAGTTCTTGGATACATAAGTAGTTTTAGTAATGCCAGGAAGAAATAAGTGTACACTGTATGGTAGTCTTCATTATTTACTTAAGGATTCACAGAGAATATTTCAGTGAGAGGCTCAACCAGATTTATCCTGAAAATAAGTCTGTTTTACACCAAGCTCTTAAAAATGACAAAATTAAATAAAGCACTTTTTAAACTTTAATATATAGAGACCTTTTTACTTTTTGTTCTCATTCCAAAAATCTGCATTCAGGCTGAGCTTGCTTTTTTTATTCATACACTATAAAAATATTGTATATATAATGTTGACTATATAATGAAAGTCTATAATTTTAACATTGATATGTTGGTAAAACTGTACTCATTTGAATTAGATATGAGATTGCATAAGGTCCTAGACCCTTTTCCCAATGAGTGCTTCAGAATCTTTAAATAAAATTGTAGCTGGAAAATGATTGTTATGAAGTACTCATTTTCATAATATCATTGACTTGCTTTTAATAGTAGTTTCTCTTCTAAAAGTAGTTGCTTTAATAGTAGTTTCCTAGAACCAGCATACTTATTACTTAGAAAAATAACTGCAAACATTGTTTAAACTTTAATTTGGAAAATCAAGAAACTCAATACTGTATTTCTGTTCTCAATAATGTCCATAGCTTTTATGTACCTGACTATTAAAATAATGTCTTAAGGTTTTCTTAACTTTCTAGTTTGAAAAATTGCTTGAGATTTTCTGGGAAAAGCTTTTTAGAAAAAACACTATTTTTGATTTCTATTTTCCACTGTTCCCATGAGTCTTTAGATTTGTGAGAACAAATTTCAGACTTTTCATCAGGACAAATAAAAAGTACCCCTTAGTTTACTTGTTCTTTGTCCAATATGCCAGTGAGGGTGGGACTATGACTAGAAAGCTGTCTTAGGCTGTGATTTAATGGAGTACTTTTAGGATGAATTTTGAATAAAAAGACTAGAAAATGAAAGGTAAATTCTAAAATACTTAGTTTTCAGGACTTTATCAAAAACCAACCTTAATTTTCAAGGGAACAGTTTAAAATTTGAGATTAATAAGGTGATATGAGCCTATACTTCCAGGTCCTGGAAAACTATCCTATTCTTTTAATCTAATGGTACTGTTTTCTCTTCAGCATTTGAAAATTGAACCATATATGACATAGATACTAAGATCATCAGACATGTAAGTTAGAATTATAATTGTTCCACCAGTACTTTGCCTCTGTGTATACTTTAATTTCACTGTTATTTTAAAGGTATCAATCCTTTGGATTAATAGTTCACTCAAATATAAATAAACTTCATTATGAATTTGCATGTTATGAATATAAAAGATAATTGATTTACTTTATTTAGCAAATTGATCAAGGTTTTGAAAAGCAAGGTATAAAACATTCTCTTAAAGCTTTCTCAGTTTTCTGTCCCCCCCCCGGGATGTCAAAATTTGTGGTTTTGAATAATTACATATCCTGCCAAGCCATCCTAGGGTTCAGCAACCTGGTGCTACTTCAGCCTCTTTTTATTCCTACTTCCTCACATGCTAGTAGATACTCATGCTCATTAAAATGAATTTTATGACTAATAAAAAGAGGTGGAACAGGCACTTTCTCTCTTCAATAACACAAAGAAACTGAAAGAGCTGTGAGAAGAAAATAAATTTGAAAGGAAACATGGGCAGGGTTTGGGGCTGGAGCCCACCTGAAAGAAGGATACTGGTTCTTCTCTGAAGGCTCCAACAAACCAGAAAGAGATGTTTACTTAAAAAATAAAACACTGAGAGCAATGAGTAGGTCAAAAAAATGTTCCTTTTTCCAAGTCCCTGCCTTCACACACAAAGTTGTGTTTGCATGCAGAATAGGTGACTCCATGGTTTTCCTAATTTTATTAAGAGCTGTCAGATGAACAGTGCAGAGCATACAGTGACAGAAAGTACCATTTTTTTGTGTAAAGGCTAAAAACATAAACCTGATCCGCCTTTCAGGGTATTTCTTATTTGAGAATAGGGAATCACCTATATCACTTCCTCTAATGTATAAGAAAAAGAGGGAGGGAAATGATTGGTTATTTAGATTTTATTTAAGGCATAAATAAGCACTGGGAACTTGTTAAAAATGCGAATTCTTTGCCCCCACCCCAGACCTACAGAATCAAACTGTAGGGGTGTGGGATACAGAAATCTGGTTTTAACAAATGCTCCGTACTGATACATGCTCAGATTTGAGAACCACTAATACAAAGCATTGTTTGCCGAAACTATATGACCATCTGATAGTGACATTAATTGGAGAATTTAAGAAATTCTGGAGGGTGCACAATTTTGCAGAGAAATACAGTTGTAGAAATTATTTCTGGTTGGTAGTTATACTTTTCCTCAAGCTCTGTCCTCAGAAGTCATTTACCTGTTCTGACAGGAGAGGAAATACAACTGATAATGTACAGAATGCATTAACTATAAGTCAGGTCATAGAGGTTAGCTGGTTTCTCTCTACCAGTTCCACAAAAGAATTAAGCCATATGACTTAAAACATCTACTGTATGATGGTGTAGCTCCATGGGGTGGTAGGAGGAGGTGTTCCCAGCCCAGGGCAAATCCCCTATGAAACTGGTGAAACCAAAATAAGGCAAGGGGAAGGATAGGTTGGGAGAAACTGTTTTTGTTGCTCACAGCTTGCTCAAATTTACTAGAGAGGCCCAGCCCCGTCCGTCTCCTCCGCTGCTCACACTTTCTTCCCAGTCATGGCTAGCCAAGTCTGCCTGTGCTCTGTCTCTGTAGCCACAGTGCAAGCTCACTTCCCCGCTCGCCCCTTCCAGAAGGAACCCCACAGGCCAGTCTCTGGCGACTGGCAGGCCCCAGACCAATTACGTACCAGGAATTGAGGGGAGGAGAGAACAGCCTTCCTCTCTCCACATCTTGTCCTTGAGGCTATGGGAGGCTGCAGCGGTAAACATGTATTGATATGTAAATGCACTAAGGCCAGGTGGGAGATTCTGGAAATTCTGTGATTTACCCCACAACCCACCCCTCCAGAATTCTCACCTTACAGTCTGCATACCCCTAATCTTCGGAAATGGCCCCTGTGCAAGAAAACTGGAGTACTGCAACCAGACTAATAACATACAGTAACAACAGAAATTATGCAAAAATCATGAGAATCCTCAATCCTGAGGATCCAGCTGGGTTATTCGAAGTCCTACTCAGGTTAAGCTAGAGATTAAATCCATAGCTTGCCCATTCCACAGGAAGCCAGCAACTGAAAGAGGAGGGAGCACCGAGCACACTCAGCAAGCAGCAGCTGTAGCCAGGAGACAGGCCCAAGCCACAAGGACTGTAGAAGAGAATAACCTTAAGGGCAGTAAAATATATGTTTTAATGACACCAGTATAGGCAATCCTGTCCATCAGGTAGGATGCATGCAAGAGAGTGGTCCTGTGATAGGACAGTGCAGGTGGGATGTGTGCAGAGTTGTCCTGTGAGAGGACAGTGCAGGTAGAATGTACACAGAGTGGTCCTGTGATGGGAAGTGGCAGGAGTGGGGTAAATGTACCACTACTGAAAGCACAGCACTGGCCACAATAATAAGACACAACTTCCCCACAAGGTGCTTTTACTTTCCAGCCATCTGGGTGCACTACCGTGACCTTTGAGGGCCACTCTGCAGTTACTCCAGGAACACACAAGAGGCCAGCTTCCAGGCCTTGTCCCCAAGGTGCCAGCAGGGCCAGCCATCACTGCTCCGTGTGTTGAGATGTCCAGGGCCATGTAGTCTCCAGGTTGCTATGGGACTTGGTCACATAATGTGTTCCTACCAGGCAGAGACAGGCCTAACTGATGAACTACACCCCACACTGTCTTCTGCCCTGGACCAAGTCATCTGCTCCATCATTCCCCGGGGATGCCAAGGCACATGGCCTGCAAGTTGCTGCCAGAGGCCCCAGTCACGTGGACATCTAGTTTGTCCATTTTGCTATGATGGAGGTAACTGCACATGTTTTATCCCAGCCCACCTGATGCCCTTACATGCCAAGAGGCACAAGGGTTTCAGAATTTGTGCAAAGTGTGAGATAAACACACTCCAGTAGCCTACAAGACCCAAAGCCTCTCGCAGTAATGCCACAGTTATCTGTAAGAGAATCAGAGGTGAGCATAACATCATACACAACATTAGATTCCTCTATTCCCAAGGAGTTCAGGCTTATTCCACTCTGGCAGCCCCACCCCTATATAACAGTGGGGGCCCCAGAACACTGCTCAAGGTCACAGTAAATCAGGGAACATCCAGCTCCTGTGTCCTTCAAAGCCAGGATACATTTGTATGTTCACAGGGGACCAATGAACTGCTAATTCTACATGTGGCCTCCGATCCCTACCATGGCCCCCAAGTTCAGGGCCTTGACCACTCTCAGTCAAACCACAATGCCGAATCACCCTCCTGTGGGGGTGGGGACCCAGGCGGGGTCTGAATGCTCTCCCCTGTGAAGTCCTGCAGACACATGGGCCAGACGTAGGGCTTTGCCTCCGACTTCCGTGTCTTGGACCTCAGCAGCTGGAACTGCTGCTCCAGCTTTAATTGGTGCCACAGCTCTAACAAGATTCTGTTGGGCTGCCCATCAAGTTTTCCTTTCAATACCCCCGCCTTTATCAAACCAACCTGATGCCAGGGTTCTTGTTTGCGGAGTCGAAGAATGAACTTAGCAAACAGCCAAGGTAGGAGAGCCAGGGTAGAAGCTTTTATTTAGAAATAAAGTGAGAGGAAAGAGGTCCTGCTCACATCAAGAGGGGACAAGAGAGCCCAGAGTGGTAAGAGGGGACGAGAGAGCCCAGAGTGGTACATTGTCTATGGGATTTATAGGCAGTTGAGGATTTTTGCAAACTGATAAAGGGCTTAGGGTGTGGACTTGTTAAAAGTGGCCTTAGGGTGTTTGCCCTTGATGAGATATTAAATCCCTTTTAGCATGCTAAAGTGAATCTTACACATGATTACAAACAATTATCATAATAAAAACATAGGCTACTTTCCTTTATCTGGGGAGTATCAACTGATCTCACTGAAGAATGACTGTAGAGCTTAATGTTTAACACAGAGTTTTGATAGGCGGTTTCCTTGCATGTAGTTACCTCGCTCTGACTGTAAATATCCTGCCTTGTTGATTCCAGAGGCCCTTGCCTTACTCTGTCTTAAGCCCATGGTCTCTGTCTCAAACCTAGATCTGGATCCTTGAGACCTTCGTGGGCACTTTGAACCTCTCCTTTCAGTTATTGACTGTATTTCCTTCCTCCCCAAAGTCTGTTATAGTACAAGTAGCTTCACTTATAGGTTGCCTTACATGGGGGGCAAGAATAGTCACTAACGCCCCAAAGAGGAATGGGGGAGCTGTATCGAGCACCAGGTTTCTCATTCCCATGGTGAAGAACTCCTCATCAGGGCCCTGGGGGTTCATATTGTAGATGATATCTTTCATGCCCAACTCCCATAAAACCTGCTGGAGGTCTACATACGTTTGCCAGCTAGTGGGGAAGTATGGTAGATCACCCTGATTAGGCCAAGTTTCACTGAGGGCTGCTGTCAGCCAATCCAGAAGCACATGATACCCTGGGGTCTGATGGGCATTCTGTAACTTCTGCTGGTTACACAGAGAGGGGTGAGTAGTCAAAGAAGCCAGTTTACCCATCTCTGACCCAGACAGAATAATACTCCTAAATCCCAAAGATGCAAAAGTCATGTAGGCAGAATCTCTGAGGGCTTCTGTTAAAATGGTGCTTAGATCCACTAGCTTGGCCTGGGTACCGGGGCGAAGCATGGAGTGCTCCACAACCTGGGGAACCCACGGTTGTTGCGTTGTCTTTTATTTTCTCAAGCACAACCCAGCGGGGTCTCAATACCAGAGGGGCTGAGCCTCAGGCCATGGCCTTGGCAACAGTTCTGCCCTCAGCCCCACCCCTTCATCCTACCCCAGATCACCCTCCCCTGATGTCTCCTGTACGGTCTCTGGAGCTGAAGGCACCACCCCTTCCCTCCCCTCCCCCATGGTATCTTGCAGTCCCATTTTCTTCCTGCCTCCTCCCGCACCGCTAGTATGTCTCTCAGCAGCGAAATCTCAGTTCTCAACAGCTTTTGTTCCTTTTTTAGAGTATCCCACAACTCATCTCCCTGTTCCTCCAATCAGTGTTAAAGTGCATCTCTCTCCTTGGTAACGCAAGAAACCAGCCACTCCACATATCTTTGCCTCCCTGTGGCCACTCAGTTCCTCTAAGGATTTCCCTATTTCATGGAGGACCAACGCCACTGCCTCCAGTGTCTCCACCCTTCCCCACTCCTCTAGGAGGCCCTTTACCCCAGACCAAATTCCCACTGGGGAATCACTGGGTGAAGCCCCACTATCCACAGGAGGGTCCAAGGGTATTTCCCCACCATCTCTAGGGGAAGCCTGCCCAAACATTGCAACCATGAAGACACCATTTTTATTGCTCACAGCTTGCTCAAATTCACTAGCTAGGCCCAGCCCTGTCCGTCTCCTCTGGCTGCCACTTGCACTCTGCCTTTCTCTCTGGTCCCTGCTAGCCAAGCCAAATTGGTGCTCTGTCTCTCTGCAGGCCAGCCCCCTGCAACTGGCAGATGCCAGACCAGTTATGTGCCAGGAACTGAGGGGAGAACAGCTGTCCTCTCTCCACCCTTTGCCCCAGAGGCTGTGGGAGGCTGCCGTGGTAAACACCTATTGATATGGAAATGACTAGGCCAGGCGGGAGATTCTGGAAATTGGTGATTTACCCCACAGATGGATTACCTTATCATCATGTACTAGCTAAGTATTATCTGTGAAAGAATTGAAAAAGAAAAAAACAAATTGTTCTCTGTAGGGCTTAATTCTCCCCTGTAACCCTATTGAGAAAGACTGCCCTAGATGGTATATATCATCAGTATCCTTTTTGTTCTGTCTCAGTTCTCTTGAAGACAGTTTTTGTATTACAGAAATGTTCTCTGTATTATAGCAGCAAGAGCTGCAGTCACTTCTTCACAGTCACTTTTTTTTAAAACCTCAAGACCTATCTGTAGTTATCAGGAGCTGTTGCAGCTTTTACTATCCCATGTAGGTGGTGGTTGTGTTCATTTTTGTTTTTTGTTGTTTTGTTTGTGTTTTTTGGTGTGGGAGAGTTGGAGAGTGATGAAAGATTAGAAGTCTTTTTAAAATACAGTAATTGTGGTAAAAACTCCATACCTTGAAAAGAACTGTCAAGAACCATCTCGCATAATGACAGATATATCAAAATGGATTAACATTGGCATTTTCCATCCTGAAAAGATGTGAGATTGGGGTGGATGTGAAACTATGTAGTTAAAATATAAAATAAGGGTTAGTGAAGTCTTTATGTTGCGGTGATGAGTTTGTCCTTCTCAAGTCTTGTCCCCACCGCAACAAAGAATTGAAGGGAAGAGACACAATAGTGAAGCAGAATGAAAGTTTTATTTGAATATACTCTAAGGGAGGAGTGGGCCAGAGTCAAGATAGATAAAGGCAGGTTTACTCGCTTCTCTGGAGCAGGACAGTGTAACTCCAGGGAGAGGAAATCCCAGGGCAAAATGCCTCTAAAACTGAAATCGGTCAAAGGGAGAAATAAAGTTTAAAATCCATTTATTGCTTACAAACTGCAGTCCTGGCCTTCTCTCTTTCCTGCTCCAGCAGAAGCAAAACCGGCCCTCCCCCTCATGTGAGCTCTCAAGTATAGATAAGCCCTCCATTGCCCAGGGAATTACCCACTGATATGGAGATGAACTTCTCTCCACCCCTGAGGAATGATACAAATGCACTAAAGCCATACTTCTTTCCACCTCTGAATGCCTATTGATATGCAGATGTACTAAAGCCAGGCAAGATATTCTGGAAATATTACAATTTTACCCACAGAGAGAGTGAAGACTTATGCTTAAGTCTGGAAAATGGAATGCAGTAGCAAGTGACAAAGACACCACTGGGAGAGCACAGAGACAAAGTGTAATAAGTCGAGCGGTAAGAAGTCTTGAAAGGGGAATGCGGGCAACCTCGGAGAGGAGGAGGTGCACCACAAGCTGGGATTCCGTCTTTTAAGGCTCTCAAGAATGGGGCAAAGGTAAAGGGTTGGGGCCTTAGGCTTGTCAGGTGGTCTCATAGCATGATTCTACCTCCGGTGAGGGACAATATGTCATTATGTATAGCTAGTCCTCTAGGTAATTCTGTAGGACAAACCTTTTGTTTCTCTCTAAGATAGCGGCCACTCCCAAGTATTGGGGACACATCAGTTAAGACTGCTTGCCTTGCCTTAAGGTAAGTCCTTCTTGTTCTTATTATGCTTATACTGGCATTTTTAGAAACTTAATCATAATGTTTGTCTTGTCTCTGCCCTATCGCACCTGCATTAGCTAGGGGAAGTCTCAACGTCAGCCCAGATTCAGAACATGTGGAATGAACTCACATTGTGAAGGGCGTGAGTCCTTTCTAGCTCTCTGGCTTAATCTGATTAACTCCCTGAGTTCTTGATGGGCTCTGCCCTCTTTTCATCCCACTCATGTCTATCTTTCTGCCTATCATTTATATATATTCACACTCCCGGTATTTTTTCAGGAACATTAGATTCTCCAAATGTTGTACCCAAAATGTTGAACATTAGTTGACAATCTTTAGAAACCAAGTTGCAAGATTGTTCTTTAAAAATGTATATCATCTCCCTGATATATAATTTTTTTTGACAGGGGCTAGAAGTTCATGTCTGGAAACAAGCATAGAGCATTACTAGTTTCTGTACCATTTAACAGCTGAGAACTGAAAGGAAAATAGGATTTGACATGATTGGTTACAATGAAGTCAGCCTGCTTGGCTCTGTATTCTTGATACAGAATTATAGTGAGGAATTAATCTATCGTTTTGGAAGCATTTAGTCATAATGCCTAAATGCCAAGAGAACACTTAAGAGCTTTGCCCTGAGTACTTTTGGAATCATCCCAAACAACCTGTCTTTATTGGGAGGAAAGGCAGAGCTGATTAGGCTCCAGAGAGGGATCCATTGTGTTCCTATATGCTTGGGACTGACTGACATCAATTTGGCAACTCTGTGCAGTTGAGGTGGCCCTAGCCTTTGGGGCTTGGTTGTATATACACTGTTTCACACAGAGCATAAGAATTGGAGAATTCTGATTGCATTATCTAACTTCTTTGCCTTAATAAATATTTTAGCATTTAAAAATGAATTTTCGCCCTCTGAAACCTCTTAAAAGTTGCTGTTTTCTGATTGCAAAGATAATATTTGTTCTTCATGGAAAATTAGCAAAAAAACTAAAGAGAAAATAACAGACCAACCTTATCTCTACCTGGAGATAACCACTATCAACATTTTGATCTGTGTCCTCACAGCCTGTCTTGTGTGTGTAGATACACTCCCACTTTTAAAACAAAATTGGGATATGTGTTGTTTTATAATCAGATGGATAGTCTAGTATCATCACATAAAGGCCTTTTGATCTTAGTGGGACTGTGGTAGAAATAGCAGCATAGTGCAGAATCCATTGATGAGAATGGGCAAACCCAAGTTTTTTCTAATGACCTTGTGAGATGGGAGTTGGTATCACCTTGTTATCCTATCTTTGCCACTAATAGTTTCCTTTGTTGTCTTGGGTTTGTTACCTAATTTCTCTCAGTTTATTTGCCTCAAGCAAGAAAATGAGATCATTAACTAGATAACTTAGCTTTAGCTTTAAATTCTCAGGCTATGACAGATGGTAAGCATATATATTTTAGTTTCTTCTTACTAAAACGTCTTTTATTCTAAACATGTTTGTTTTCTCTCTTCCCCTTAAATCATGTGTGACTTGCAGCTTACAGCTGTTTATTACATCTTTAACCTACTAGTTTAAATTTTATCTTCAACTCTGGTCAGTAACGTAATAAGCCCTGTCATGTATTTTTCAAAGTAATTGTATAAAAACTCTTTTAACTGAGCCTCCAGGAGTCCAGGTTCTTGCTTTGAATATTAATCCTGGTTTAGTTGGGTTTTTATTCCTAGCACCACATCAGCCCCTGGGCATCCTTTACTTAGTACTTGTGCCCCTGTCAATTAAATTAGAATCTGGAGTTGAGACCTACTGCCCTAGGTCACATTTGGTTTTGTTAACAACTTGTTAGTTTTCTGTAATTAGATTAGAGCACAGATCTGCTGACTTGCTATTTTCCCCCTCATTTTATTGAGATCAGAAGTAGAGGTGACCGACCACACACGTTAAATATCTGCCTTATTTTTTAATCCTTTGTTCCCACTATGCCACCATACTGTGAGAACTCTTGTAGGCCCCAAAGCCAGTTTCTCTTATCCCTGTGGTTAAATTATGCAGCCAGTTTCTCTACTTGTAAATATAAATTCTTCTGAGGTAAACATTTATTTCTAGATATAATTGTTGCCAGAGAACTGTGTCTGGGAGGGCTCTCCCTGCACACCAGGTGAAACCTCAACCTGGATGGGGGAGGGTTCTTGACTGATCAAGAAAGAATTCTAAAGCAGGTTGGAAGAATGTAGGTAAATAAGGAATTCATTAGAGTGAGAGTGGAAATGAAGGTCAGTGGCCTTGCAGGCAGCTGAGAGCAGGAAAGTACAGAGGTGCAGAGGGAAAGTTTATTAAACATTTTTTGGTATATGGCAGATTCCCTTGCCATCTCTTAAAGCCAGGGTCACTTGGTGTCGTCCCATGTCTGCTTGGATCTGCGCTGAGTGGGGACTGACCCCTACTACCCCGGGATTTGGGGAGCTATGGAGCATAGGATGGAGTGAGATTATATTCTGAAAATTCCTGCAAAGAAGGGAGGTTTTCAGGCAGCTGCAGTTCTGGCAACTGGAAACTGCAGGGCCAAATCTGAGCTCTCATCAGCCCCTCCCTGCTTATCAGGGCTAAAATGGAGACTTGGAAATAGAATGAAATAGCAAAGAGACAAAATGCAGGAAGTTGAGCAGTGAGAAAGCTTTATTTAATGGTACGCACTTAAAGAGAGAAAAAGTGCGGGTGTCTTCAGAGAGGAGGCATGCTATGGGGGTTCTCTCTTTTAAGTATTTTTCAAGGGGCCAGTGGGTATAGACTTGTAAAGTCGTCTCAAAATGCTTATCTCTGGTGAGAGATATTAAGTCTCTTTTATTATCCGTCCTCCAGGTAATTCTGCAAAATTAACCTAACACAAGAAGTTGGTCAGTTCCTCTCCAGGATAGCAGCTTCCCTCTGGGAACACTTCAGGCAAGACTGCCTGCCCTGCCCCCAAAGTGGATTGAGTTATTGTCTGTTTGCTAAAGAATATGTTAGGAATCTTACTTCCTAACTTACTGGTTTTTAAAATGGCATATTAGCTTTAAGATGGAATCCTTCCTGTTCTTACTGTTGGCAGGGAGTCGGTTTGGAGATGCAGGGAAGTCAAAGTACAAGGTGAGGAAAGAATTTATTAAAGTAAGAGTGCCAGGGAATGACAGAACAGAATGATAAAGGACGTTCATTGAACTGCTACTTAGCATGGGGCACATCCCCTGCTAATTCCTTAAGCCAGCATCACCTGGCGTCCAGTGTCTGCTTGGATCTGGACGGTGTGGGAACTAAGTCCCTACCACCCCAGGATTTGGGGGAGCGGCAGAGCGCTGGATGGAGTGAGATTATATTCTGAGAACTTCCCAAATGCAAAGAAAGGAGATTTTCGGGCAGGCTACTAAAGAACATGATCATACAGTTGTAGTCCTGTCTGGGTCACCCAGGTGATGGGAACTTGCAAGCCCAGATCAGAGATCTCAGTAGCCCTTCCCTACTTGTCTGAAATAGAACAGAGAGAAGGAAGACTTGGCATAAGTGTAGAAAATTGAAATAAATAAAGTAACAAAGACGCTTACCACTGGAAGAGTGCAGAGACAAAATGCAGTAACTTGAGCAGTGAGTAATCTTTATTTAAGGCAAAGTACACACTTGAGGAAAGGCGAGTGTGGGCACCCTCAGAGAGGAGGCGTGCTTAAAGGCTTAGGATTCTGTCTGTTAAGGCTTTCAAGAGTGGGGAAGGGTGGTGCATAGGCTTGACATGATCTCATGATGTCTGTCTCTGGTTGTGTCATCATCCATAGTCCTCTAGATATTCTGTAAGATACATTTAACACAAGGAATTTCTTAATTCTGTTCTTCTCCAAGAAGGTGGGTTACCCTCAAGCACTGGAAACATACCATGTAGGACTGCTTGCCCTGCCTTAAGATAGGGTAGGTTATTGGCTGAGTACCACAAAATATGTTAGGAATCTTACCTCCTAATTCCCTGGTTTTTAAAATGGAATCTTAGCCTTAAGATGGAGTCCCTTCTGTTCTCACTACACTATTTATACCTGTGCATTTTTCATCATAGGCAGGAAAAATTAATCATGATGCTTGTCCCATGTCCATGCCCTACCTCAATGTAATGGACTCCAAAGTCAAATGATCCTCTTTTATTATGTATCATTGGCTTAAAAAAGTATTGCTTATTGTGACTGCAGAATCATTGGGATCACATTTGTCCTTCTCTTTGGAGCTAAATTATCCAAGTGCATTGATAGTTGCCAAATTTATGGAGTGCAGAAACACTGGGCATAAATTATGCAAGTAATACTATAGTATACAATTTATTTTATGGCAACAGCTCAGACATAATGAAGATTACAATAAGGGGTTTTTAATTAGCCTAAAAAGGATTATGGTTCATAAGAAAACTACAAAAAGTCCCTACAAGTCCTACACCCTTTTTTATTGATATTAGCTCACATGATAGGTGATCGTAGATGTTCAAGATAATGACAAAAGAATTCAATTAAGTTCCTTTGTAACAGCAAAACCCTCACTAACTTGCTCCTCAGTAACTTTTATTTAGATTGAAATATAAAACAATTGTCAATTTAATCCATTCTCTCTACCCCTGTTCTTCGGTATGAGTGGGCCAAAGTTCTAATCTTACCCAGGGAGGCGGAGAGTCGCCTGGTGATCCTTTGATGCTCTCTTAATTCATTGTTTGATGTACATTGATGTTTATAATAATTGATCTATTTCCTGAGTGTCTAATACATGAAACATTTCTTTCCTTTTCTTTTTTCATGTATATTTTTATTCTCCTGATCTTTTTTTATGAAAGCCTTGAAAGCCTGGGTTTGTTGTTGTCATCTTTCAATCCTTTTGAATATTTAAAACTTTCTGTTATTTCTAAATCCTGTAAACACTTATTTTTATCTTAGTTCTAGGCACAGACAGGGTGGAGCAGATGACCAGAACTTACAATGACATAGACATGGTAACACATCTCCTGGCAGAGGTAGGAATATATTTTTTCTTTCTCCAGTAGAAACATCTAAAATTAGAAAATCTCTTAGAATTTGTCAAATTTGTATATAAATGAAAAGTGATGATGTTACCCTGGGTAAGTTTGTCTAAGGTTGTTACAGCTGGGACAACTAGCATACCAATAAGCATTCCACAGTAGAATGGTTCCTGAAGTTCATTATTATGAAGTTGTAGAGGATGTAAATTTTTGTTTATAGAATGGTGCTGGTGGACTTCCCTGTCCTAGAAAAGCAATCTTTAAAAGAAATTTTTTTTTTTACTTTTATTTTAAAGAAATTCTTGCTGTTCCTCACCCTGGAGCAGAGCTGCTCTTTTAAGTAGCAGTTCCATTGCAAATCAACACCAGCAGTTTGGAATATCTTCCCTTTTTTACTTTCAGTTTAGGCTATTCTTTGAGTTTACTTTGCCCATGACATTTTTAATATGTATAGAGTATCTCTTTCAATTGGCAGTCTTAGAGATCTTTTTTGTATACTTCAGTTTCAGTTGATCTTATGGAAACTGTCTTTCTCTTTGAAGTACCTTTCTCCCCTCTTCCCTCAACTCCTCAGAATGATTTCATGTATGACACTTAACCTACACTGAAAATGGGATAAGTTGGCCTTGAAAATTTGGAGATAATCAATCCATCCACCTGTTTTCATGTGCTATGGAGAGGACAGAAGCTTAATTTTATTTATAGTGATTCATGAAAGTGGAACCCATATTCATATATAAGGGAGTTAGATGTATATTGAGAGTTTTTTCCATTCTACAGATTACAGTCCTCACCACCACCATGTAAATGGGATTTCTGTGCCCTTGCTTACAGTATCACTATCTACCCATAAAGAGTAACCTAGCCTTGCTTGGCTTTTCTATAGGCCTCCCTGCATCATTACCACCAACTTCTTTAGACTCCCTTCTTTTTACTCTAAGCCAAACCCTGTAGCCTCAAAACTTGTCAGTCCATATTTTATTTCATATCATCATTCTTGCACAATTGACATTGGGGCTCTTGATTATGATTTCTCCAGACCTCTGGCTCAGAATGCATATAAACTTTGCCCTAATTGGAACTATTTTCAACATACCTACTGTATCATTACCATGCTTGATAAACAAATACATTCAAGAAATACTTGCTGGGCTTTTACTGTGTGCCAGATCCTGTCATCATTTTTAAAGACCAGATTGATTTTCTAATTAATAGGGTGATCAATAAATCTCACTTGACACCAAGAAATGTCCTCTTTCATTTATAACTATGGTGGTCATCCATTTGACCAATATATACTAAATACCACCTGTGTGTGTTCATTTGTGGTATCTGAGTATTCAAGTGGATCTTTCTTGTAGCTTTCTCGGACATTGCTTTTGAGTTTAGTAAAATTAGCTGCAGAATTTCTAAACTACCCTTGAATTTTGTTTGTACTCAAAGAAAAGATGTATTCATTATTTTAACAGAGGGATCGAGATCTGGAGCTAGCTGCTCGAATTGGACAAGCTCTCTTAAAGCGGAACCATGTCTTGTCTGAGCAGAATGAAGCCCTGGAGGAGCAACTGGGACAAGCCTTTGATCAAGTAAGTCTTTAATCAGGTTGTTTGCAGCATGAAATAATTAGATCTTGGGCATGGAGAAATTTATTTTCCTGGATGTCCCCGAAGTGATGACGCCAATGAAGTGAAGTAAATGACACTAGTACATATTGAGTACATTGCTGGCAACCACTGAACTAATAGAGAGATGAAAGGGTATTATATAGAAGAGTGCTCATGTGACTCTACCTAATCAATATAAAAGCCTACATTCAAAACCAATAGTACCTGTGGCACCCTACTTAAATTCTAACACTTTATCCTCACCCCTCTGTGTAGACTGTGTGTGATCTGAAATTTATTCTTAAAAAATATGTCCCAAAAAGTAGATACACAAATCAAGTATCTTTATTCACAAACCTAAACAAAAGGAAAAGGAAATTTAAAAAATTATATTTATTCCACAGCAATAAATATTTTTAGTAAGAACTGATTTAGTATTAACTTGAATGGTTACATATAAAATTTGTTACTGTTTCATTTTGCTTTTATTTATATTTTATATAAAAATTAAAGTTTCATTTATATTTATAAATGCATTATGTTTAATAATATTTGAGCCTTTACATTGAAAATATTTATTCCCTAGAACTAAAGTTAAGAAGTCATGTAGTTATACAGCTAAAATGTACAAGCCTTTAGGATAAGAATTTGAAGTCGGGAGTCTATTCTCATACTTTGAAGGTTCTTAGTTTTGTTTTGTTTTTAACTGTGAATGTGTCATTGTCTTACATGGAATTTTCCTCCTATATTCCTTTTTTATAGAATATGAAAATTGGCTTATCTTTTCACCTAATCTAGGAAAGCTGTGAGTTAATGCTTTAAAATTATAGTTTAGGAAGGTTTGTTCTCTTTTTAGCACTTGTTACTTCAGTCAGTAAAATCTAGCAGCTGATTTTATGATTTTTTTCTTATGGTGAGAAACAATTGCTCTATTAGAAACTGTTTACATTTCAGTAATGCAAAGAATATCTTGTAAATCAAGCTCTTTTGATGTGAAGGTTAATCAACTGCAGCATGAACTGTCCAAGAAAGATGAGTTACTTCGAATTGTCTCCATTGCTTCTGAGGAGAGTGAAACGGATTCCAGCTGTTCTACACCTCTCCGGTTCAATGAGTCCTTTAGCTTATCTCAGGGTTTGCTGCAGTTGGACATGCTGCAGGAAAAGCTTAAAGAACTGGAAGAAGAAAATATGGCTCTTCGATCCAAGGTACATTCAACCTAAGTCCCACTTTCCTTTGCCTTAAAGGCTATAAGGTTTAGGTCCAGGCGGTACTGAGATGAAATATGGCATAACTAAGGATTTGCTATTGACATTCTAATTAAGGGGTGACAGTCAAGGCACATGTATTTGCCTTCCGTTGTTTCTTAGATCCCACTGAAAAGTGGGTAGTAGCAAGCTGACAGATGAAATAGAGAAAGCCACAGTATAGGATATATATCTTGTGTAGTTTACACAAATAACTAAAGGATTACAAGTGTGATAAGAGCTATGTTAGAAGATTACAAGGTTTCATGGACTTGTATAATGGGAAGAAGTCAAAGAAGTCCTACTTAAGCAAGTTACATTTTAGCTAAGACAGGTTTAGCCAAGCAGGGATGTGTGGTGGAGGGCAAGAGGTGGGGGTGGGGACATGAGGAGGCATCTGCAAAGGCCCAGAGAGGAATAAAGGGGGAACGTTCGTCATGTTCTTTTCCATATCTTTATTTCATGGCAGACAAAGCTGTATGTATGAGGTTTTTTTTTTCCTTTGTAAGTGATGAACTTTTATCTTCAAATGAGAATTATAGGACTTTTTTAAGTTAATATTATAAATTCATTAGAAGATATTATCATATACTGATTTTTTTCTTGAAGGCTTGTCACATAAAGACAGAAACTGTTACCTATGAAGAGAAGGAACAACAGCTTGTCAATGATTGTGTTAAAGAACTTCGTGAGTATTAGCATCCTCTGCTTTGTAGCCTTCGGGCAATTCTTTGGTAGCATAGCACCAACTCAGAAATTAGATCACTGGTTTCAGTAGAAGCATCTCAAGAAACAACTTTAAGTAATTGACAATCTTGGACTACACTCTAAATAAAGTACCATTTGTACTTTTAAGAAATATCTTTCTTTCAAATTGCCACCATCGTTAAATGTGTTAGAGTGAAACATTTTTATATGTTTATAACATGTTAGAGTGAAAGATACCAAAGCTCTTACTTTGTTGATGAGGAAATAGTCCTGTAAAGAATATTATTTGCCAAAGCCAGAAAACTGGTAAGTGGCAGAGCCAGGGCTTAAATTATAGCATAAAGCCTAACATTCACTGAATATTAACTGCCAAGTGTATGTCTACAAAGGAGTATATTTTGGTTTGTTATATTGCTAACTAAAATAATTTTAGATCAATTGGAAAAAGATTGGCTTTACTAGAGAACGATATTTAATTTCTCTATAAATATGTAGCCTTTTATGTTGAAAGAGAAGATACGATAGCATCATATCACTTCATTTGGGCTGTGGGCCTCAGAATAAGAGAATATTAGAGAACCAGAGGAATGTAAATTGAATTGTCTCCACCAGCACTATCTTTACCCACTTTTTTACAATTTAAAAAACAGAAGAAATGACTTGCTCAGGAATTTAGATCCCAGTCTCCTGCCTCCTTATTTCCATCCTTTGATTTGGTATAGGCTTTCAGTCAATTTTAAAATAGTTTTCTAGAATACTGAGAAATAGTTTAGCCACTTGTGTTTAGATGTCAAAGTTTTTATATGCAATAAAGATTTGTTTCCCCAAGGGAATTCTAAAGGTCCTATGTCATATACTTGCACGAATGTTGGGCTGTACAACTGCCTTAGAGGTCCTACTCCATTTACTAGGTGTTCCAGAACGTCTCTCCTGCAGAGGCATCTCGGTAGCTTTAACAGATTATGGCTGTTCCATTCTGGAAATGTTCCTTTACTAGATTCATTAAGTTTTATTTTCATTGCTTATGGGATTTTATCCATATCCTTGAAGAGTTCTCAAAGACATAAATGAGATTATGTCTTGGCACTTGAAAAGATACATAATCCACCTTACTCTTTGTATCTTTCTTGTCCTTCATAAAGAAAAAGATGGGAGCATATATCTTTTTCATAAGGAAAAATATTGAGGCAAAACCTTTAGCTGCTTGACATTATAGGTCATCTCTTTTTAGTTTCATTGCTGCCTGTTCAATTCCTAGCATTAGCTTTTTTCAGAAGAACCTATTTTTCTCTATTGGGTTGTCTGGATTTATATTTTTAATTTATTTAAAAAATTTATTCGTGGTACTCCAGTGCTTGTTACAAAACAGGATTTGGCCCACAGGCCATAGTTTGTCAACCCCTGCTCTACATTTGTATTAATTACTAGATTTTTGTTTTGTTCTGAGGTGAAACAAATGCTCAGATGTCCAGAATGACTGAAGAATTATCTGGGAAGAGTGATGAACTGATTCGATACCAAGAAGAGATCTCCTCTCTCTTGTCTCAGATTGTAGATCTTCAGCACAAACTTAAAGAAGTATGTTCATTCATTCATTCAACAGATGTTTGTTAAGCACTAGCCTAGTAATAGGCTCTCTGTGAAGTGCTAGACACATTTAGCAAAGTAAACAGTCCCTACCATTTATGGTCTTACTGCTGTTTTCATCTGTCTGGCATGAAAGACCATGAATAACCGTGTTCAAGTCACCATTTCTCTCTATAAAACGGGGTCAGTTTCCTCAGAAGGCTGTGATGTGGATCACGGACTCATGCTCATAGTCCTGTGACAACCTGATGGATTTTGTATACTGCCTGTTTTTTTTGGCTTTTGAAAAGTTTGTTTTTTAAGGTCGCTAGACTATACGCCTTAAGACACTCTTAACACCTCTTTAAACAAAGAGAGAGTAGCTTCACATGTCTCTTTTATATGTTGTTAGCATGTAATTGAGAAGGAGGAACTGAGACTTCACCTACAAGCTTCCAAAGATGCCCAAAGACAACTAACAATGGAGGTAATGAAATCTTCCTTTATCTTGTGTGGTGTGAGAGGTGAGGAATGAATTTTTTTAATCATCTTCATGAATAAGAATGATTAAAGGTGATTATCAGATTTAAAACAACAACACATTATTAAGGTGAAGTTATGAGATAAGAAGTAAAGCAGTTTAAAAATTCTATTTCTTAAACTAGTAACATGACAACACCTTTCTTGAGTAATAGAGAAAACCCTTGACTTTTATAATAAAATTCTTTAGGCATATGTGACCCTTCTAACCAGTCTACCTTTGCTAAGCCAGCAAGTTTTAAAATAAGATAATTTCTAAAAGTAAGTGTTTTTGCAGATACAGAAGAAATAGCAAAAATCTCTTACTCTCTATCTACATAAAAACTCTATATATTAGATATAATTTAGCGATGCTGAAACATGCATAAGAATGACCTGGCAGAGTGAGTTTTAAGTGGAAATTCCCAGGAATCATCTTTAAAAGTTTCTAATTGAAGGTCTAGAGTGAGAGCCTAGAAACTACATTTTTAATAAGCATCCCCACCCCTGAAGATGCTGGTGATCCAGTCCACCTACCACACTTGAAGAAATTCTTAAAGTTAAAATGTTCTCTGAAAATTATGTACTCTTTTACCCTACTTGTGTATTTAACTATAAAGAAGATTCTGAAATATGGGAGAAAAACCTACTTGTTTAGGGTGATTGAGCACCCTGATAACAAACGAATACTTTGTGGTCTTGATCTTGTCATTTACAGACTTCAGAGTGATGTTTAAATATATACATATCTAACATTATGCCAAAACCTAACTTGCCCATAGCTATTACACTTCCTCTAAGTTTTTGTAAGGTGTGAAACATTAAATATTGAATTGACAGTTTGGTTATCTCAGCTACATTTCAGAATTTTAGGAAATCCTGTATATATGACACCCCTAATTCTGGTGGCTTGAAATATATATATATATATATATATATACTCCCCTTGCTTAGTTTGTTTCAGAGTCCTTGTATTGAAATTATATTCATAAAATTAGCAAGCTCTCTGGATAGAATGAACACTTATCCCAGTGGGGATTATTTCCCCACTGTTGATTTTGGAATACAATAAAATATACTAATTAACATCCTTTTCTTTCAGCTGCATGAATTACAAGACAGGAATATAGAGTGTCTGGGAATGTTACATGAATCCCAAGAAGAAATAAAGGAACTTCGTAGTAGATCTGGCCCTGCTGCTCATCTCTACTTATCCCAGTCATACGGAGTTTTTTCTGGGGTAAGGAACTGAGAAAAATGTTATGTATTTAAGGAAACTTATTTAAAATTAGGTTGTCTTGAGAGTGAGTGACATGGTATCTGATGCTATAAGATGATATAAGAGATAGCATGGTTTGTTTTTGTTTCTGGAAATCATTATTGATTTAGGCCTTAATTTGCATATCTGCATCTACTTTAGTACTCTTATTTATTGTAGCCTTCCTTCTGAAGATGAACTCCCAGATTTATGTAATATATGAAATGAACCTGAAGGAAGTTATGTTCAGGTCTCCCTACCATAGAGCTACTTAAGCTTGGCTCACCCTTACCCTGGACCCGCCACATGCCACTTATTCAGGCAGTGCTCTGAACATCCATAACCTTTTCAATAGATGTTGACTTTGTTGGCATTTTTGACTTCAGTTAGAATGTAAACCCCATGAGCAGAAATCATGTTTGTTTAATTGATCAGTAAATAGCATTTTTTTAATTAAAGAAATTAATGAAAACTTCTGAGTTTATGCCAGAAGTTGGAATGTTGGTTCAAATAGTTATTTTAACTAGTTCTTAAACACTTATATGCAATCCTGTGAAATTAAAAGACGGAAACCATAAATTATAGTCGATTTTCCAAAGACTAGGCACCATTTTTGTTTTTTAACTTTTACTTTGAAATAATTTTAAACTTAGAATAGTGTTCCAACAGTAGTACTTTGTAAAAGTAAAACTTTATATATCCTTCATCTGAGTCCTCAGTTTTCAACATTTTACTGCATTTATTATATCAGTCTCTTATTTTTTCCAGACCACTTAACAATTGCAGGCGTGCACTGTTACCCCTTAGTACCTGAGTGTGTGTTCACTAAAAGCAGGGATACTTTCTAGGACACATTCCTGTATAACCACACTTTAATGTCAGGAAATCGACATTGATACAACACTGTCATCTTAGCCACAGAGCCCATTAAAATTTTTCTAAGCATCCCAACAATGCACTCTTAAGGACAATGTTGCAGTTATTTTGATCTGGGACAATTTTGTAATGTCCCAATTTGGGTTTGTCTTGTGTTTCCTCATGATTAGATTTAGGTAATGCATTTCTGGCAGAAATAATGTCACGTTCTTCTCAGTACGTTGTATCAAGAGGCATCCATTGTCTATTTATCCCATTCCTGATATGTTAATGGACGTTCCTCACTTGGTTAAAGTAATATATCACCGATTTTCTCACTGTAAAGCCATCAGTGTTAATAGTTAATTAAATTAACATCATTGATTGACTTTGCAATGATGAAAATTGGCAGGTACCTTAATCAAGTGACCAAAGTTACTATTTTGTGGGGAGATACTTTAAGACTGTTCAAATATCCTGTTCCTCATCAAACTTCTACCCACTTATTTCAGCACACATAGGTGCTACCCGTTGATATCTGACTCACTTATTACTATGATGGTTGCCAAATAGTGATTTTCTAATTCCATCATTGTTTCAACATGTACTAATTGGCATTCTTTTGTAAATTAGAGTTTTCCTGTCTACTTTATCTAGTTAGTTAGTTATGTCAGTATGGACTCAATGGATTCCTATTTTGTCAATGGATTATAATCCATTATTACTATGTGTCCATTGCCACTAGAATATCATTGCTTCCAGGCCCTCTCAGCGCACAGAGCTAGGAAATACTTGTATGTCTATACATACTCCCACACAAACACATCTATATATTTCCATGCATATGTATGTTTATCTGTCTATATATGTTTAAAATCACGAGACCATACCAATACCTCCAGTTTCAGTCACTATCAGCTCAGTTCCACTGAGCATGCCACCCATGCAGCTGAACCCTCATCCCTGACCAGGGGAAGGGGAAGCTTGCTTATTTTTCTTTTAATGATTTTTCTATATTATAAAACCTATACATGTTTATTGTAGAAAAGTTAGAAATTATAGAGAAGCAGAAGGAAATTGTTAAATACCGTCAAATCCTGACCTTCACAGAATCATGATTAACATCTTGGTTTATAGCCTTTCAGATCTTTTATTTTTGTGTGTCTACATATATATTACTTTCTATTTATCATATTGGTTCTTTCCACTGCTTTCCATAAAAATACATCATGTAAAAGCAGTTGGTTCTTGTTTAAAAGTTATATTTGTAGAATGTCTCTTTTTTTCCCTACATTTTAGCTTATGACTATTTTCTTGTGTTTTCTTTTGTTATAACACCAAAGTGTTGGATTCTGGAGACCTTTAATTAATTTAAGGACAGTTCATTTCCCCTTACAGGCTTCTTACATAATCATCGTAGGAATCTCAATTCTTCCCGTAGGAGTCTCTGGCAGCTGAGATTGAGGGGACCATGCGTAAGAAGTTAAGTCTGGATGAGGAGTCTTCTCTCTTTAAACAAAAGTAAGTAGAGATTGCATGTGCTGTTGCTCAACCATTGGGATGGAAGTTAAAAAGAAAACAGAATCTCAGATGGTGGGTATTATGAGATTCGGTAGTAAATCTGCTTCCTATTCAGTTTTTCCTCACAGTGCTTGCATTTGTGAGAGTGCTCTCTTGTTCTGATTTATTTTCTAATAATTTCTCCTAAACATCAGAGGCTACTCAAGGTGGCTTATTTTTGATGAACTATACACACGAGTCTCTTCTCTAAACCACCCCAGTGGTAAGCAGTGGCAATAATGGACACTTCTTTTTTGACAGAGCCCAGCAGAAACGGATATTTGATACTGTCAAGATTGCCAATGACACACAGGGCCGCTCTGTCGCATTCCCAGCTTTGCTACCCATTCCAGGCTCCAACCATTCAAGTGTCATCATGACAGCAAAACCTTTTGAGTCTGGTTTACAACAGACAGAGGACAAAACACTCCCGAACCAGGGGAGCAACTCAGAGAGCATTCCAGAGTAAGTTAACAGATTGTGGCAATAAATTCTGCGCTTCTTATGTTGACATAGCAGATTCACATACTTAAAATTCCAGCACTGTTCCATGCTGTCCCATGGAAGTTCTGGTTTTCATTCAGTCATAATGCCCTAAATCATCATTTTTAAGACAGATCATTGATTTCATAAGTTTTTGGAGTGAAAAGGCTACATTTAATCAAGTGTATTCAAAATGGAGTTTACATTAAACTATAAAATTCTTTACGACTTCTCTGGTGTAGCAGAGTTGGAGTCTAAATTTTCATTTCAAAGTCAAACTTGTTTGAATCTGTTTGGTCATTGGCAGATGACACTGCCTTATAATCCCATATGATCTCATAATCTCCACTGCCTTGGTATACCTTTAGGATAAATGATAGGCTTGAATACTATTGAGAAAAACTAGGTTGCTCTTAATTTCTTATTTGTTTAAACTTAGATTTTTTTTCTATGTTTCATTGACTCAGTTCATTAAATTGCATTAACTAGAAATTAAACAGAGTTACTGGAAAGTCAGCTGAAAGCTTTTGGAAGATAGATGTTTGGCACCTGAGAAGTCTTTTACCATGGGTTTCCAACTATATGGCCTGGTCTGTAGCGGGCATGTTCTGCATCCATGGTGGCTTTGTGTGTCAGTACTACCTCACTGTACACAGTTCTTGGAAAAAGCATGAACAAACACATCTGTGTGATCCAACATAGTAGCCTGGAGCAGCTGTGGCCTGGCTTGCTACTCTTTGTTTTGATATAAATTGTAAGGTACCTCCAATTCAGAAGTGTTGAAAGTGAAAAAATGTGTATTGCAGAACCATGAAAATGTAGAATTTATAAACTTGTTTTCTTTTAAGTGTTATACAGTATTCATAGAGGATTCAGTTGACCAAAGGAAATTTTTTCACATTTTAATAATTTTGAAATTGTTTTGTAGCTAATAGCATGTCATAGCATTTTTAAAAAAAATTTTATTAAGGTATTATTGATATACACTCTTAAGAAGGTTTCACATGAAAAAACAATGTGGTTACCACATTTACCCATATTATCAAGTCCCCACCCATACCACAATGCAGTTCACTGTCTGTCAGTGTAGTAAGATGCCACAGATTCACTATTTTCCTCTTCTGTGCTACACTGTTTTCCCCGTGATCCCCCACACCATGTGTACTAAACATAATACCCTTCAATCCCCTTTTCCCTCCCACATCCCTCCCCTTTGGTAAACACTAGTTCCTTCTTGGAGTCTCTGAGTCTCCTGCTATTTTGTTCCTTCAGTTTTGCTTTGTTGTTATACTCAACAAATGAGGGAAATCATTTGGCACTTGTCTTTCTCCACCTGGCTTGTTTCACTGAGCATAATACCCTCTAGCTCCATCCATGTTGTTGCAAATGGTAGGATTTGTTTCTTTTTTTATGGCTGACTAGTATTCCATTGTGTATATGTACCACCTCTTCTTTATCCATTCATCTACTGATGAACACTTAGGTTGCTTCCATATCTTGGTTATTGTAAAAAGTGCTGCGATAAACATAGGGGTGCATATATCTTTTTCAAACTGGGCCGCTGCATTCTTAGGGTAAATTCCTGGGAGTGGAATTCCTGGGTCAAATGGTATTTCTATTTTGAGTTTTTTGAGGAACCTCCTTACTGCTTTCCACAGTGGTTGTACTAATTTACATTCCCACCAGCAGCGTAGGAAGGTTCCCCTTTCTCCACATCCTCGCCAACATTTGTTGTTGTTGTTTGTCTTTTGGATGGCGGCCATCCTAACTGGTGTGAGTTGATATCTCATTGTGGTTTCAATTTGCATTTCTCTGATGACTAGTGATGTGGAGCATCTTTTCCTGTGCCTGTTGTACCATCCTTGCATCCCTGGGATGAATCCCACTTGATCATGATGGATGATCTTTTTGATGTATTTTGAATTTGGTTTGCTAACATTTTGTTGAGTATTTTTGCATCTATGTTCATTAGGGATATTGGTCTGTAATTTTCTTTTTTTGTGGGGTCTTTGCCTGGCTTTGGTATTAGAGTGATGTTGGCCTCGTAGAATGAGTTTGGGATATTCTCTCCTCTTCTACTTTTGGAAAACTTTAATGAGGATGGGTATTAAGTCTTCACCAAATGTTTGATAAAATTCAGCAGTGAAACCATCTGGTCGAGGGATTTTGTTCTTAGGTAGGTTTTTGATTACCAATTCAATTTCTTTGCTGGTAATTGGTCTATTCAGATTTTCTGTTTCTTTCTGGGTCAGCCTTGGAAGGTTGTATTTTTCCAGAAAGTTGTCCATTTCTTCTAGGTTATCCAGTTTGTTAGCATATAATTTTTCATAATATTCTCTCATAATCCTTTGTATTTCTGTGGTATCCATAGTGATTTTTCCTTTCTCATTTCTGATTCTGTTTATGTGTGTAGACTCTCTTTTTTTCTTGATAAGTCTGTCTAGGGGGTTATCTATTTTGTTTATTTTCTCAAAGAACCAGCTCCTGCTTTCATTGATTCTTTCTATGTTTTATTCTTCTCAATTTTATTTATTTCTGCTTTAATCTTCATTATGTCCCTCCTTCTACTGACTTTGGGCCTCAATTGTTCTTCCTTTTCTAGGTTCACTAATGGTGAGTTTAGACTATTCATTTGGGATTGTTCTTCTTTCCTGAGGCAGGCCTGTTTGGCAGTATACTTCCCTCTTAGTATGGCCTTTGCTGCATCCCACAGATTTTGTGGTGTTGAATTATTGTTGTCATTTGTCTCCATATATTGCTTGATCTCTGTTTTTATTTGGTCATTGATCCATTGATTATTTAGGAGCATGTTATTAAGCCTCCATATGTTTGTGGGCTTTTTCGTTTTCTTTGTGTAATTTATTTCTAGTTTCATACCTTTGTGATCTGAGAAGCTGGTTGGTACAATTTCAATCTTTTTGAATTTACTGAGGTTCTTTTTGTGGCCTAATATATGATCTATTCTTGAAAATGTTCCATGTGCACTTGAGAAGAATGTGTGTCCCGTTGCTTTTGGATGGAGTGTTCTGTAGATGTCCGTTAGGTCCATCTGTTCTAATATGTTGTTCCATGCCTCTGTGTCTTTACTTATTTTCTGTCTGGTTGATCTGTCCTTTGGAGTGAGTGGTGTGTTGAAGTCTCCTGAAGTGAATGCATTGCATTCTATTTCCCCCTTTAATTCTGTTATTATTTGTTTCCCATGTGTAGGTGATCCTGTGTTGGGTGCATAGATATTTACAATAGTTATATCCTCTTGTTGGACTGACCCTTTTATCATTATGTAATGTCCTTCTTTGTCTCTTGTGACTTTCTTTGTTCTGAAGTCTATTTTGTCTGATACAAGTACTGCAACTCCTGCTTTTTTCTCACCATTAATTGCATGAGATATCTTTTTCCATCCCTTTACTTTCAGTCTGTGTATGTCTTTGGGTTTAAAGTGAGTCTCTTGTAGGCAGCATATAGATGGGTATTGTTTTTTTATCCATTCAGTGACTCTACGTCTTTTGATTGGTGCATTCAGACCATTTACATTTCGGGCGATTATCTATAGGTATGTATTTATTGCCATTGCAGGCTTTAGATTTCTGGTTAACAAAGGTTAAGGGCAATTCCTTTACTATCTAACAGTCTAATTTAAGTTACTTCTTATACTATTACAAACACAACCTAAAGGTTTTCTTTTTTTTTTCCTCCTTTTTCTTCCTCCTCCATTCTTTGTATGTTATGAATCATATTCTATACCCTTTGTCTTCCCTTGGATGACATCTGTTTGGCCTTAGGAATACTTCCATCTATAGGAGTTCCTCCAAAATGTACTGTAGAGGTGGTTTGGGGGAGGTAAATTCTCTCAGATTTTGCTTATCTGAAAATTGTTTAATCCCTCCTTCAAATTTTAAATGATAACCTTGCCGGGTAGAGTAGTCTTGGTTCAAGGCCCTTCTGCTTCATTGCTTTCACTCCCTTCTGGCCTGTAAGGTTTCTTTTGAGAAGTCTGATGATAGCCTGATGGGTTTTCCTTTGTATGTGATCTTTTCTGTCTCTCTAGCTGCTTTTGAAAGTTTGTCTTTATCCTTGATCTTTGCCGTTTTAATTATTATATGTCTTGATGTTGTCTTCCTTGGGTCCCTTGTGTTGGGAGATCTGTGCACTTCCATGGCTTGAGAGACTATCTCCTTCCCCAGCATGGGGAAATTTTCAGCAATTACCTCCTCAATGACACTTTCTATCCCTTTTTCTCTCTCTTCTTTTTCTGGTACCCATATAATGCGAATATTGTTCCATTTGGATTGGTCACACAGTTTTCTCAATATTCTTTCATTCTTAGAGATCCTTTTTTCTCTCTGTGCCCCAGCTTCTTTGTATTCCTCTTCTCTAATTTTATTCCATTTACCATCTCTTCTACTACATCTAATCTGCTTTTAAATCCCTCCATTGTATGTTTCATTTCAGATATGGTATTTCTTAATGATTGAATCTCCATCTTAAATTCGTTCCTAAGGTTTTTAATATTTTTCTGTACCTCCATAAGCATGTTTATCATTTTTATTTTGAACTCTTTTTCAGGAAGATTGGTTTCATTTGGTCCTTTTTCTGGGGTTTGTGAGATTTTGGTCTGAACCATGTTCTTTTGACATTTCATATTTCTGTGTGGTGCCCACTAGTGTGCAGAAACTCCAGTCTCTGGAGCTGCTCAGCCCCTAGAGTGAGGTTGGGGGTCATAGGGAAGCAGAGCTGGTGCCTTGGGGGAGGAAAGATCTGTTTCCTGCTTCCGGTCTGCGGTGCCTGTCTCCAGTGTCAGAGGCAGTGGGTGAAGCACATACGGGTAAACTTCTGTGCTTTGCATCTGTAGCTGTTGTAGGTGGGACCTCCCTCTAGCTGGCCTGACGCCTGCACAGTGATTGTGGGTTTGTGAGCAGGTGCCTGCCGGCCGGTAGGAAGACTCTGCAGGCTGTGTGTCACAGTGGGGGCCTCGGAGCTGAGTAGGCAGTCAGGGGGATGGAGAACCTGAAGCTCCTCCAAGTTCCCAACCAGCTGGTGGGCAGAGTGTGCCCAAGCAACCTTGTCCAGCCCTCCCTTCTCCCGCACAGCAAGCTCTGTGCAAACCCCACCCCTTCAGCAGCCCTCTCGCTGCTAGGAAGCCTCTCAGACTCCCTACCTTTCCTCTAACACAGAGCGGCTGGGTGTGGATCCCCTCCTCCACAAATGGCTGGAATGTCAACTTCTCAAGCATTCTGTCCATCCAAGCTCCCCAACGTCCAGACCACCACACACTATAGGATTCTGCTCACAGCAGATCTCCAGGGCTAGGTGTCCACAAGTCCCAGGCTTCCACCCCCTTCCCCACTCCGTTTCTCTTCTTCCCACCGGTGAGCTGGGGTGGGGGAAGGGCTTGGGTCCTGCTGGATTTAGGCTTTCTCTTGAGGTCTGCTCTGTTCGTGAGGTCTGTATGCAGTCTGGTTCAGCCTTCTTTCTTGTTGCCATCTGAAGGATAGTTTTATTTATTAACTATATTTTTGTACTGTTTGTGGTTTGGGAGGTGCTCTCCATCTCACCTCTCACGCCGCCGTCTTCAATTCTGCTGTATTTAGTTTTTTGAGGAACCTCCATACTGCTTTCCACAATGGTTGAACTAGCTTACATTCCCACCAGCAGTGTAGGAGGGGTCCCCTTTCTCCTCATCCTCGCTAGCATTTGTTGTTCTTAGTCTTTTGGATGGTGGCCATCCTTACTGGTGTGAGGTGCTATCTCATTGTGGTATTAATTTGCATTTCCCTGATGATTAGTGATGTGGAGCATCTTTTCATGTGTCTGTTGGCCATCTGAATTTCTTCTTTGGAGAACTGTCTCTTCATATCCTCTGCCCATTTTTTAATCGGGTTATTTGATTTTTGGGTGTTGAGGCGTGTAAGTTCTTTATATGTCCTACCATTTTTGGCTAGGTTTTTTTCTTTCTCAGTGACACATAAAATAGTGATACCTCTTGTAATCAATGGTATTATAGATTCAGTGAAATATGGGAATATTTACATTTTGACTACCTAAACTGAATTTATAGGTGTCATATCTGAAGTTTCATAAATTAAATGAAATAGAAGAGCTAATATACACAGCATAATAAAGTAAATTATGCCTATCTGAGGTCACTTGAAATGATCTGTGAAATGATATTAGTGATTTTGGTTTGTTGTTACTATTTCTGTATTCCAGATAGCTAAGAAAAAAATACTGTGTTTTAAAAATCAGCCTCTTTCATATTCACCACTGTAGAAAGGCAAGGTGTAGGTTGTGCACATGACCCTTAGAGATCCCGTCAGTGAATGTGGTTTTCTTATAGGAACAGTCAGAAGATGGACCAAGCAGTGCCCTCTGGAGAAAGTGATTTGGCTACAGCACTGCATCGCCTTAGCCTGCGGCAACAGAACTACTTAAGTGAGAAGCAGTTCTTTGCTAAAGAATGGGAGCGGAAGATCCAGGGTCTGGCTGACCAGAAGGAAGGGGTTAGCGGCTGTGGCACCCCGACAGAGAGCCTTGTCTCTCTCTGCACCAACCAGCTGGCGATCACAGACAGCGGTGCCAGTTGCCTTCGAGGTTTTATGCCTGAAAAATTACAAATCGTCAAACCCCTTGAAGGTAATAAATCAAAAGGGGCCATGTCAGCCATGTTGCTTACTGACCTTTCCTTCCCTGGAATTGAGATTCGTATTGTAAGAGCCTTATGTGCAGGAGAGATCTCTGTTATCCCTAAAGCTTGCTGTCTGGGTGACCGTGCACTTTAGCATTTTGTAGAAAATGAAAGAGACCTACATTTCCCAAGTCATCAGCTGCCAGTTCTCTTCAACTGATGTTTTTTTGTTTGTTTATATATAAATGCAAGGGGAGAGGAGCAATCTTCTTGTCCTTTGCTGGGGAATGTCATTGACAGAGGTTTTCATGGTAAGATAAATGGGATTTGATAGATAAATAACAATAATCTAGATGTAATACTTCAGCTCTACCTTCCTTTTCAAAAAAGAGTTTTTTACCCAAAAAGTATCACTTACTTAGAGGTATGTGTGTCTATATTTTTCTTTTTTTCCTTTCTGTTAATTTCAGTTCAGTTTGTTTTCTTCTAAGATAGAATGTGAATTCAAAATAAATGTCTTTGCTTTGTGGACTATTGAGAATCTTCAAATGATTCCCTGCTGTTATCTTAAAAGAGTCTCTGCATTAGCAAAAATTTTGAGTAGGTGATCTATAAGGACCCTCAATGCAAGGGTTCTAGAAGTTAGTTGTATTCACTAATGATCAGTGCAGATGCTTGTCAAAGTTGCCATCTTCAGGAGGGAAGGAACCTCATCAGGCGTGCATACGGTCAAGTGCCTGGGGTGCTTGTTCCCCCAGGGCTCAGGGACAGACGCCAGTAGAAAATGTCCCGCTTTCATCACCTTCATTTTCCTACCTCTCCCTGAGGGCCTGGGGAAAGGAGAGTCTTGAGCAGGGTGGGGAAGAATACAAAAAGGAAAGAAAAAAGACAACAGTACGAAATTCAAAGAGCCTATCTTTTGACTTCAACGTTACTGAGCATAGTTCCAAACCAAAGGAGTATTGATCTTTTGTCACCTGGAAAATGCACCCCCACCTCTGAGAAGCATATCTTCCTTCTTATCGCTACTTCAGCACCCTACTTCCTGTTAAAGGTGTTGTTCACCCCACTGTAGCTGTCCTTTTTTAAAGTTAACTTTTGAAGTAGAAAGATTATTATTCATAACTTCAGCATCTTATCATTCTTCCACAGAGAACTTTAATTTACAAATTTTACCAATATACTGAGACCAAAAAGTCGTTTTATTATCATTACTTTTTTATACATAAAATGTTAGCTTCTGTTACAAACTTTATGACTTGTGGGAAATTGAAAACATGCCACATTTTTCTGTTTTTGTCTACTCAGGATCACAAACTCTGCACCACTGGCAGCAGCTTGCCCAACCCAATTTAGGAACCATTCTTGACCCACGACCAGGTGTCATCACAAAAGGCTTTCCCCAGTTGCCCAAGGATACCGTCTATCACCTCTCAGATTTGGAAGAGGATGAAGAGGAAGGTATCACTTTTCTGGTTCAGCAACCTCCTCAAGTGGAACAGGAACCTGCAGCACCCAAACCAGTAACAGGAGTCTTCCTACCACCCATAACTTCAGCTGGTGGTCCAGTTACAGGTAAGAAAAGTCCTTTGGTTGAGTGTAGTCTAGTAACCAGTGGTATTTGCATTCTGACTGTATGGTCATCTACTTATCTCTAAATCTTACTGGAATGTACTCAGTCTTGAATAGAAGATAATGAAAATCTACAGCATTGTTGGTCTTTCTCATTCTTTCCACTTCTTAGCCAGCCCCTAAATAGATTGGACAGAGATCAGTTCAGTCAGTGGTTCGCAAACCTTTTCGGTTCATGATCTCTTTACACTCTTAAAAATCATTGAAAATTCCAGAGAGCTAGTCTGTGTGGGTTTTGTCTATTGATGTTTACCATATTAGAAATCAAGACCAAGAAATTGTAAAAATATTTATTAGTTTATTTAAAAATAATAATTATATATTAACACAATGTTTTATGAAAAATAGTAATTTTTTTAAGTAGAAGAATGGCTTTGTTTTATAATTTGCAAGTCTCTAATTTATGGCTTAAAGAAGATAGCTGGATTCTCATATCAGCTTCTATAGTCAGTCTGTTGTTTTGGCTGAAAAATATGAAGAAAAGGCAGCCTCACACAGAGAGGTAGTTGGAAAAGGGAAAAGTATTTTAATAGTCTCCTCAGGTATTTGTGGATATTCTTTTATCTTACACCAAAACTTGGTAAGTGGTAGTTTCTTTAAAGTTTGTGGCAATATGACATCTGAAAGCCTATCAGTACTTGTCATACTTTGTTAGACAAAAATCTATTGGCCAGTCCTCCACTTTGGATACATCTTTTACCCATGCATGATTTTATAACATCATTCATTGGTTGTTTGGAAAATGCTGGTTCACTGAATTATGCATATCTTCCAAATGTTGACATATTTCATGCTATGTTAACATAGCATTAGTATCACCACCTGTCTGATCAGATCAGTCTCTTAGTATTAGGAAGCTTTTAAGTTCCTAGTGGTGTTAAGTTTTCAGTAACACTCATTTTCACTTGAAAGCTCAAATTTTGTCACTGGCAACAAATCCTGTCAGCTATTTTTCCTGATGTGGCAGGCTTTCTGCCTTCATTTTCAAGAATATTTCTGCCAGGTGTCTAAGCCTGAATAACTGTAGTTTGTTAGTTGTTCTTTCCAGGCAAGATGGTGTTCCGTGAAAAACCTTTCACTCAGTTGCTCAGGTGCCTTTCCTCTTGACCACTGTTGGGCCCCAGGTATGCCCCAGACTGCTCATGCTTAATCCCTATTTTATTACACAGAATATTAAAGACATCCAAGAGTCAGGACTTAATAAATTTTACTGCTTCATTAAGAACATTCTTACGTGAATCTCGCTTTTTTTTTTTTTTAATTTGTGTGGACAGCAGTGAAGAACACCAGTACAACCTGGTGCTATCACCTTGCTTTGTGCTGAAAAACCAACACAAACTTACTGCCATCGCTTTTGCACCGGCAGCAGATGCCAACCTAGTCAGAAGGGCAGCCGATAGCATTTTCGTATTGCTGTGCAAGTAGTTTTTGCCTGTAGATACCCACAAGGCCTGCAAATCACACTTTGAGAACTGGAGTAGATAGTTTGGCTAAAATGTTGAATGACTAGATCTTGTGTTTTATTTTTGTTATCAGAATGTGCTTTATCTTGTTTCTAAGCTACTTTTAATCCTCTTGAATTATAGTTTTAAGTGTTGAAGGATTCAGCTATATACCAACCAATCAATATTAATACAATATTTATGTATATTTCATTTCTTTCATTTCCAGATTCGGGGATTTCTGTGCAAAAGACACTTAATAAATGATGTATTATTAATAAATAATGGTGAATGTTTTGCATTATTAACCTAGTCTCTCAATTTTGTGTTTGATTCCCTAAAAATCTCTACTTCAGTCGCAACATCAAACCCAGGAAAGTGTCTGTCATGCACAAACTCAACATTCACCTTTACCACCTGTAGGATATTACATCCCTCTGATATCACTCAGGTCACCCCCAGGTAAGAGGGTCTGGACAATTTGAGGCCTCACCTCTTTCCTCGACTATATTTGCATGAATTCTTTTTAAAAATTACTTTCATTTTAATACCCAGAATTTTAATTAATGTTCTGTGACATTAGAATGTCTTGAGAATATTTTCACATTGTATTTTTCCATTTGATCATTATAACTCTCTGAAGTAGGCGGCACAAGTGAGTATGTATTATGTAAGTGAAAAAACTGAGGCATACAAAGCTCAGGTGACCAGGCCAAGAGCAGACAGATAGTAAATGGTCCAGCTGGGACTATACCCAGAGTTGGCCAGACTGCAAGATTTGTGGGACCAGTTCTCTGCATTAGAGTTTGCTCACTTCTTACACCACCTGCAAGTTCAGGGGGTTCCTAAAGCCTCTCTCTGGTTTGATAATTTGCTAGAAGGACTCATAGAACTCACTAAAAGCTGTTATGCTCATGGTTACTATTTATTACAGGGAAAGGATACAGATTAAAATTAGCCATAGGAAGAGACAACGTAGGTCAGTCTGGAAGGGCTTCACACGCAAAGCTTCCTGGACCTGAGGGTCCATCACTTTCCCGCACTGACATGTGATAGTGTACGCAGAGTATTGACAACCAGGGAAGCCCACCCAAGCCTCAGGGTCTATATATTTTTTTGAGGCTTCAGTGCATAGGCATGATTGATTGATTGCCCATGTGGTTGAACTTACCTCCAAGTCCGCTTACTTCCAGGTCACATAGTTGGTCTTTCTGGCATGGCCAGCCTCCATACTAAATAAAGACAGTTTCTATTGGATGTGGCATAGATTACCATCTAGAAGCTAAAGCAAAGGCCAGAACCCTCTGGACAAGGCCAAGTGGTGTACTGCATAGGCTAGAACATGGATATTCTAATGCATAGTTGAGGAGTCTTAATTAAGCCATATTGCTGCTGTTCTACTCTACCAATTCCCAAAAGAACATAAAGTCATAAGGTTGTTTTCAAAGATGCATAGAACATTGCGGGGATAATGTTAACTGGGAGTAGAGAAGAAAACGAATCAAAGAGGAATCAAGAGTAAGGATGTAAAATGGATAGAGGAATAAAACTAGTGCACAAATTGTACCATAAAGTCTTACACACTTACTAAGGTCAGTCATGTATTCGAGTCTTAACTTTCTAGTCAGTGTGGAGAGAAGTAAGATTATGATTCACAATGTCCATAAGATAGGAGCAAATCAATTGTTCAGGGAAACATTTGGGTGATACCCAGTAAAAATCTCAGTAAAGTCTGAAATGAAAAGGCATATCTGCAATTTTTCTACATTGTTCTTACCATCAGCAAGATAACAAGTTTTATAAAATTGGTTCCTGGGGGAACTTTCAGTACAGGTTGATCCCATCATATGAAGGATACAGTTTGGTAAAGGACTGGCAATTCTACAGTAGAGTAGAGATAGGGAGGTGAGAAACTGGGAGTACAATGTATAAACCATCAGATTACAAGTTCTTTGGACTGATTTAACCAAGGAATCAGACTTGTTTGCATTTTGCTTCTTTTATACAGGTTGACACTTGGGAAAATTTATTTTTTAACCCTAAACTTGCATTTTGTTCATAATATTTAAAAATTTTGATGTCCTCATTTACTGAGTATTTTGTATTAAAGTGAAAGTTTATCTATTAAATACTGGCAGCATTTGCTCAAGGGAGAGAAATTAGTTAAAGAAGTACCATTTGCATTCTATCACCATTTCCTTTTGTACATGATTTTTTTCTTGTTAACAAAACATAGAATGAAAAGATTCTAACAGTTGTCAAAGTTTTTAATTATTTTTGTTTTCCCAGAAACACGTATTCTAAATCAAGATTGAGAAAAGTTCATTCCATGGATATCCTTATACTGTAATTGTTTGAAATTAACATTCTTGAAAGTGGAAATTTAACAATTTGAACTTTGCTTAGTTCACAGCAATATAAAGTTGACAGATTAAAAGGAAATAAATTTCTCCTTAGAAGAGCCTGTTAGGTATAATTCTGAAAGATTATATTTTCTAAAAGGTTGAGAAATTGTTTACATGTGGATTGTTGCCTCTTGGTGTATTTCGCCTTATATATTAATAAAAATTTCTAAAGGTTACTTCCTTTAATATTTTAATTTCTTTGATTTCAATCAGAAAATTTAGCTCCATTGTAAAGTTAAATTGAAGAGTAAAGTTATCTAAGAGTACAATAAACTTTTTCATATCCTACAAAAGACATGTTTCAGTAAGTTAAAGACTAGGTTTCAAATTACAAATAATTAGCCAGTCATTGAAGTAATGTCAACATGTTCATTCCTCAGATCTCACAGAGTTCAGTGACAATGTGCTGCCCGGTCTGTATTTACTATGAGTGACTACTGTGGTGACATCACATGCTGACTTGGAGATTGCTTTTTATTCTTAAACTCTCTCTCCTGCTTTTTTCTTTTCTTTTCTTTTCTTTTCTTTTCTTCTCTTCTTCTTTTTGTTTTTTTCTTTTTAAAGCTCTGGGTTTCCTTCACTGTCCTGTGGAAGTAGTGGCAGCAGTTCGTCAGACACAGTGGTGAATTCTCCTGCTGTGTCCTACAGCCTCAGCACCGGCGCATCGATCACCACCCCACGAGATTCTGCCGCAACCTTCAGTAGCATCATGAGCCTGACCAAACTTCTGCACGAGCGGGGCATCTCTGCTACCGTGTACCGCAGCCCTGTTGCAGAGAACCCAGCCCTGCAGCCTCTCCCTAAGGCCCTGGCCATCCCTCCCACACCACCAAATTCACCGTCTCATTCGCCTTGCCCTTCTCCTGTGCCCTTTGAGCCTAGAGTGCATCTCTCTGAAAATTTTTTGGCCTCTCGACCAGCTGAAACATTCCTCCAGGAGATGTATGGTTTGAGACCTTCCCGGAATCCTCCTGATGTTGGCCAGTCCAAGATGAACTTAGTGGAGAGGCTGAAGAGACTGGGGATAGCCAGAGTGATCAAGAGCCCCGAGGCACAGGAAAGTGGAAGAAGCCACGCAGCAGAAATTGGTCTTCAAAGACCAGAATCTGCTGTCTATTTAAATTCAGGAAGTAATTTATTGAGTGGACTGAGGAGGAATCAAAGTCTTCCCATCATGATGGGCAGCTGTAGCGCCCCAGTTTGCACATCCTCACCCAAAATGGATATCCTGAAGGAGGACTGAGGCTCAGCAGTTAACTGACCTCTTACACAGATAACACATGAAGGATAGGTTTGCACTGAAACGTAGTCTGGTCTGACTGAGAGAAACAGAATGTTGCAGAAGGGTTGTGAATGTGGGAGGGGCAAGTGGGAGAATGGAAACAAATTGGGATGGGGCCCTAATGAATGAGGTCTTATAAGTCAACAGTATAAATTGATGGGTCAAGAGTATTTGGAGGCAGAAGAGGAAGTAAGGTTTAAGACACTCCCTCAGTTGGGTTTTCTTTCTTAAAAAGTGACTAGAAAACAAATTCAGTAATACTGAAACATACCAGAAATACTGAACTTGCTAGCGCCTCTCCTCTGGTAAGTATAATCAGGAAGAACCCAGGTTAGGAGAGGAAGAGAGGAGGAGCAGCTTTGTTGCCTGTTTAAAGCTATTCTGGGGAGTTGCAGGGGGTAAGCTTAGTCTCTCACCAAGACACCAGTGAGATGGCTTTTACGCCCCTGTGCCTGTCTGGTTAAAGCACATGCCGACCAAATGGTATGCATGCAGCATTAGCAAACAAGGCACTGTATCTTTTCTATAAGATCAAAATAGTGGCGACTCCCTTTTTGCTCTCTTTTTGCAAGACTTTGAGCCATTGGGAGCCCAAACCACCCAAATTCCTTTTATATTTGTAATTAATAAAAGTTCATTTTTCCAATTTGTATTTTTATACATCCCCCCAAAACAACATGACTTGGGGGTAGGAAGGATTTACTCTAAAAAGGAAAATATAGGTAACTTGGAATCAAGAAAACTTGTTACCAGAATATTTCTTCTGGGTAAGTGCAGTGGCCAAGGCATATGAACATAATTACATGTCTTTCAAATTTCCTTGGAGGCTGGAAGGGGTTAAACCATAAGTGCAATCAGTAGGAATTAGGGTGTGTTGTATATTTTATGTTTCTTGTAAGGAAAGTTATTTACAAACTTTTTCCAAAGTGTGCTATGCATATTTTTAATGAAAGATTACCTGTATTTGCACAAATATTCTCAGGCACATTAAATTATTATAAGTTGAAGTAAAACCCAGGTGCTTGCTTTTAGATTGCAGGTGGGGGCGGGTTTAATAAAGTCAAAACATCTACCTTTTTCTTGATATCTGTAAAATTAGAGAATGAACTTTTTAATGGGCAAGTCAAAGCTTTTGTTTTACTCTGGGGTTCCTTTTTTTTTTTTTAACTATGTGAAATGGCAAAAAGGAAACTCGGGGATTGTGTGTCAGCCTTCAGCAGTGTAATATAAGGCTGTGAATTTGGAAGAAACAGATCTGTTTTCTGTGTGTTGCTGATCAAGGTCTCCTCACCTGATGGCATGGCTTTATCTAGGCAGTGCAGTTTGGAAAGAAATACCATTATATGGAAAGCATTATGGAGAGAAGATAAGGAAGGAGGCTAATTATTTTGTTTTTCAAAACAGGAGGCATATTACTGGATCTTTTTGGTGCTCAATTTGTGAATGTTTTACCCCTTTGTTCTGACTTAATTGAAAGGCTTTTTTTTTTTTTAACTCTGGATGTGGTCCTTGCTTCTTTGGTTACCTTTGATACACGTATCCTGGGGGGGGGGGCCTCCTCCTCTTGAGGTGCCTCTCCCACATGAAGATCTATGGGCTCAAAGGGATAGAAAAACCAACATGCACACAGTGGTAAGAATGTGAGTTTTCCATGCTTTTTAGAATCTTTCAATAATACTTTTCTAAGTAAATTTCTTAAAAGCAAAAAGTGAAAGTGTCCTCTCCCCAGTCTCTTCCCTTGCTCAGTCATGCTGAGATCACAGACCATATACATACATGTTTTGCAAGGATTCCACCAGGTCTGTTAGTGAATGTTAAGTGTCCCAGAAGAATTTCCAAAATGTTTAAATTTCCAAAATATTCCAATTCACTTTTTTAAAAATGGCATCTGAGATTTTATTTCATAAGTAAATCTGGGGTGCTTATTTTAGCCAACTCGTAAAGCTTTTTATTTATTCTCTGAGAAAGTAAGCTTCCTATTGCCAGTGTCCAAAAAACATCCAGAGTGGGAAAATACCGGGCCAGAGAGCAGTACAAAGTGTTAAATTTCAGATTTAGGTATATTACATAAATAGCTATAAATTAAGCTAGATTTTAGAGTGTGCTTTATAAGTAATATACTTTTTTATAACATATGTTAAAATGATCACTTTGGAGGCAGGGCAAGGACCTATTCACAACAAAATGAGCACATCTGATTAAAGAAAAACAGGCTTAAATTTTTGAAATTTAGATTGATGTTGCTGTTCCACCAGAAACACAAGAATTGCATATGGCGCATGCTTATCTCCGGAAATGAATCCTGTTTCGAAATTGGGTTTTGCAGTTTTTGAAGTTTCCACTTAATTTTTGGTTCAGCCTGAGAATCTCTATCCTAACAAAATTGCATTCAAAGTATAGTAAGAAGAACTGGAAACTTGTAGCAAGTTCCTTCTCAGCTTATCTGTTCTGCTTTAGTACTTGTTCACATTTTAGTTTTTCTATATCAGCTATATATGTACTTTTATGCCAGTATAGGAAATTCTAATTTTTTTTTTTTCTCCTTCAAGAACATTTTCAGTGAGGTACCTCAGGTATTTCTGAGTATCCTGTTATCTAGTTGGAAGGATACCTTTGAGAGCACAGAATTAGAAATTCTCCTGAATTATGAAGACCCCAAATCTTACGTAAATAGCCTTAGGCCTAGGTCTTAGGGAGATGTTATTGACCATTGTTACGTTAGTTTTTTTTAAGTTTTTGTACTACATATCCTTGACTGACATAAATGAACAGACTCTGGCAAAGGGAAGAAATAAGAGGCAGCTCACAGCATGAGCCTATTCTCTGTAAAAGGTGTATTTTATATAGTATTCAAAGCCTGTTATTTTTTTCTGACCATCCCAGTTCATGATCAGTACTTGTACGTTGCTAACACTGACTTCAACACCTGGAACTAGAGATCTCTGTTTAATGGCTCACCTCTTTGATTTCAGATGCCTGCAGGCCTATACTCCAGCTGGCACAAGACAGTGCCCACACTGAGTGGAGCACAGCTCCCTAGGAGTGGCATAAAGGCTCCTGGGGCAGCCAGGGAAATGCTATTGTTTGATATCTGGGGCTTGACTTTGTCAAGTAGCTCTTTGTGCACCTACCTTTGCTTTGTCAGATGTAGATCAGATAATAAACATGAGTATCTTCTTAAATTTTCATTTGTCTTCCTGTGTTTTTGTCCCAGTTCTTATCACAGATAATCCTGCATGAAGCCTTCCCTTTTCATTATGTTGATTTTCGTGCAGACATAACCTCTGTTTGCCAAAGCAACACAAACAAGTCAGCACTAGTCATAAGTGGTGAACGGATCTTACACAGACGGAGTGTCTGTATATGCCACTTGTTTCCTTAGCAAAGTAACAGCAAAATAAAAAACCTAGACTCATTGATGTGCAGATCTTTTAATTTGAAAAGACTGAGGAAGTGTGAGGCAGTTCTTTTCCTATAACCCACAACTTACTGTTGACACTTAGCTATTTAGAAACTGTTTCCAAGAAACTAAATTTGAAAATGGTTGGACTCTAAAAGAAAAGGTGCTTTGATTTCTCTTTTCTCTGTTAAAATGTAATTGCTGTTCTTGCAAGTACCACTCCAACAGATGAGTGTCTGTGGATATAAAGGAAAACATGAAAAGAAGCAAAAAGGAATGCGTGGCACCACTTGGAAAACAGTATTTCATTATGTGTGAATCTGTGCAACCACGCCGAGAGTTTTTGACAAGTTACCTTTCCTCTCCACTCACTGCTGCTGTTCTAGTCTGTCCTGAATTCCAAAGCAGTGCCTGTCTCTGCCTCTAGCATCAGTACCACCAAGAAACCATAGCATTTGACACAGCCATCTTTTCTTTTGAAGGTAAAGGACAAGAGATGTGGAGGAGCATACCCCTGAGGCCTGAAAGGTGTTAACTAATGAGGGTGGATATTCAGTTTAAGGTTGGAAGTCCAGCTATCCAGAGCTGAGCTCAAGATCCAGTGCCCAGGTGTTCTTTAAATAGGTTTTGGTGTATACCTGTGATGTGCGCAGCCCTCTAAAGCTCGGGGCGGTGGCCACTCTGTCTAGTGAGGGTGGCACTGCAGGCTTTTGCGTGATTCCTGTGGCTCGCTGGCTGGGGGCCATTTTGCATAGCACCCTAAAGTTAAGTCTTGAAAGACAAGAAATGATCAAAGGAAACTGAACAAGTTGGAGATAATGACAAGCTTCTTGAAAGAACACCTTCTTTTCCACGCTGAGAATATTCTTAGAGTCACAAATAGGGCCACACAAATGGAAAGCCTCTAGCTGCTCCCTGGCTGATCACATTCGCCACAGCACAAAGCCTGCAGCGTTACACGAGATGGTGCCCATTTCCCCAGGCAGTGTGCACGCTAATTTTGATGATAACCTGATTGTTAAATCACAGTTTCATTCATTTCTTCAGCATGTACTGTTAAGCTGTTAGTGCCCCGGCCTTCCCCTCCACTCCAAACACCGGGCGCGTTGCTCTGGGGAAAGTCGCTGAGAGTGTTAGTGGCATCTCTTTGCTGGGTCTTCAGAAAAAGCCTTTTATGCATTTCAAAGTTTCCCTCAATTCAATTGAAGAGAAGAATACTAAGCCCCTAAAAGCCTTCATTTCCTTCCCCTCTCCTGTGTTTCAACTGACAAAGTTGAACTCATACCCAAAAAATCCCAAAATTGTGGTAATTAGTGCGAACTAAGCCTTGGCCAAGTCAAGTGGCTGCAATTTTCCTTCAGCACCCACTTCTTCGTATCTTTGTTTTTAGCCACTCTCCACACAAGCCCCAAATCCTACTTTTTTTAACTCATAAGAAAACATTTAAATATAAATTTCCACACAATAACAGATTCAACTTCTTTCCCTCCCTTTTAGCTTTTGAAGTCTGTCTCCACCTACCCTGCTCCTGGTGCCTTGCGCTGTGACAGCCACAGTGCCACGCTGAGGCTTCCCTCGCTGGGCACGCTGAGACTGGTGTGACCGAAGGATGGAAAGAACCCAGCTCTCCAGTGACATTGCTCAGCCAATCGATTCCGGTTGCGCTGCCTACAGACTTTGTATTCCATGAAATTAATGAACCTCTGATTTAAGCCATTTTCATTCACGTGATAGTTGCACCTATTTTAACTAACACATTTGAGAAATACTCTCTTAAATGTTGGTGTTCTTCGGGAATGTGTTCAACAGCCTTTTCTCTTACACATAGTCTGCTTGACCTAGAAACCCAGGAATCCCCTCTGCCTCCTCCCTCTCCCTCCCCCTGACTTCCAGTCAACCACCAAGGCCTACTGCATCCTCTTCTCTCCATCCCCACTGCTGCTCCCTCGGTTGAGGCCACCATTGTGTCTTACTTGATCTCTGCCCCAGATCCCTACCTGGTTTCCCTGCCTCCTGCCTTAGCCCCTCCAGTAGTTTCTCTACATTGCAGTCAAAATGATCTTGCTAATATACAAAGCTAGTCAGACCCCTTCTGATTAAAACTGTTGTCTGACTCATTAGACTAGATGAAAAATCTTTGCTATACACCCCCACTGCTTCCATGAGGCCCTTAATGTAAGCTTCATTGTGCTTTTACTGAATTTATGATCTGTTTCATTACTAGTCTCTAAGCTCTATGGAGGTCTACCCCCACCCCACCCCATCTCACAGCAGTGCCTGGCACCCAGTAGATAATAAATGTAGAGTAGAATGAATGGATGAATTTATAACAATGTTTTGTAAACTATAGGTTGTGACCCCATCAGTGGCTCATGAAATCAATCCAGTGGATTTATAATCAGCTTTCATTTTAAATAGAAAAAGAAATAGAAGAGAATGTAATAAGTATTATTTCATTCAACTTTTTATTATAAAATGGATAAAACATTTCTTACAGTGAGTTGTAAAACTAAAATGAAAACCACTCGTCTATAATCAAGCATTCTTTTTTTCTATAATGAGATAAAGCAGCTTTATTTAGGGAAAAAAAGAAAAACCTGAACTTGGTGAAAAAAAAGACTCCTACCCTGGGGGATTTGTACTTTTTTTTTTTTTTTTTTTAAAGATTTCATTGCCTAAAAATGAAGGAAGAAATTACCTACTTTAGAGCTTTAGGTTTCTGTGAGCAAATGACCGAGGAGATTAATATCTATCACAGATTCTGTCTGGCAAATACTGCCATAGACCAATTAAGCCTAGAAGTACTGTTTAATTCTGTTTCCACTGAAAGTGTATCTTCAGCATATTTCATCTCAGGTCTTGGAGAATTTCTTCACTGGCTGCTTCTGCAGCCTTCTCTCTCTAAGAGCAGAGTGCCTGAGCCAATGGGGTGCTGCCACTCTGTTTCAATAGCAATAAAAGAAACAAATCATCTCCCTCCTAGGACAAACCTCACAGCTCAAGGCCCGAGTGGAGTCGAGAGTGAATGGAGGGGTGAGTTTCTCCTCTAGTCTGACTCATTGCAATATTGAAAGACTCAAATTGGAATGTCTTCAGGAGGGAAATTCATGCTCATGCCAGTTCAGCCTTTGTAAAAACCTCTGCACTCACGGCAATTCTGTGTGCACCACACATATTGTGGATTTTCAGTCACTTGGAATGGCTACTAAAGTCTCAAGTACTTGAACCTTTGGATTTGACCTAAAATGAATTCTGATTCTGTGATGATGGGAAACAGTTTCTCTGCAAGATTTCTCTGCAACTTTAAGACTCCTGACTTGGGAAGGAAACACATGCAAGAAACAAATCTTTGGGTGTCCAAGGTAAGTTCTTTGGAAAAGATCTTTTATAAAATTCTTTCTTAATGGTTATTAATACTAACCGGTGACTTTCTGAAGGCTCAGCTGGCTCGCTGGTGACTACAGGGTCACCATTTGGCACGTTCAGTTCACTGAGCCTCAAGTAAAATCACCAGGGAAAGATACAGGAAAGGAAAGAATGGAGAGAAAGAATCCTGAATCACACGCATGTGCAAGTACACAAGCACCCACACAAACACATGCCCCTATATTCTCAGAGCCACACAGTGCAACATCAAGTCACTGAATGGCGTGGATCTCTGTTGATGTGAAAATATCTACTAGACCTCCTGTTATGCAAAAAGAGCAAGGCATGGTAGTGTGTGAAGTATGTTCTTGTTTATGTAAAAAAACAATACACAGTTCTGGGAAAATGGCGGCATGAGCAGGGCGGCAGAAATCTCCCAAAACTATATATATCTATGAAAATACAGTAAATACAACTATTCCTAAAAGAGAAACAAGAGTACACAGGAAAGCGCACAGCATGCAGCTACACCTAAGAGGACTCGGCACCCCGCGAGGCAGGTAAGATATGGAGCCGCGACCCGGCAGGACCTGAGCACTCCCCCACCCCAGCGCACCACCGGGAGGAGAGGATTCAGCTGCTGGGAGGGTGTGGAAGTACACCCCGTGAAATAACCAGCCCCAGTGATCTGCGTGGGGAGTGCTGACACACATTGTGTAGTGTAGCGGAGATTGGAGAGACAGAGGGTGCAGGATCTGAGCGGGGAACACGCTAGGGTGCTTGCAGCTGGCTCCTGGGAAGGAAAAAGAAAAAAGAAAACTGCGCGCCTTTTTCAGTGGTCTTAAAGAGACAGGAGCCCAGCGGAGGGGCTGGATCGCCCCGGCACACTCAGCTCAGCAGGCTGGGAGTCCTGGGAAGTTTCGGACCCCTTAGCTGGTGACTGGGAAAGGGTGGCTGCCCTTAGACTTCCCAGAGAGATCAACAGCCTCCCATTCATTCCTACCACGGCCAGAGCTATAAAGGGCCCTGCGGAGTGGCAAAGCCACAACTGCGGAATAGTGGAGCAACAGCGCCACCTACAGCATCCCCACAAAATCTACTCCCGGTAGGCGGTTTTTCTTTTTGTTTTATTTTATTTGTTTTTTGTTTTTTCTTCTCTTTCTTTTTCCTTTTTTTTTTCCTTTTTTATTTTTCTTTTTAAAGTCTTAAAGAGCCGAGCTGACATACGTGGCAACTACCAGCGAACACTTCTATAGCCATGAAAAGACAGAGGAATATGGTCCAGACTAAGCTCAACCAGACAACCCCAGAGAGGGAGCCTGAAGGGATGGAAATGCACAGTCTTCCTGAAAAAGAATTCAGAATAAAAGTTATAACAATGCTGATGGATCTACAGAGAAATGTGCAAGAGCTGAGGTGAGGGAGGAAGTGAGGAAAGAAAATGCAGAAATCAAGACAAGCGATCAACGGGCTTAACAGCAGACTGAATGAGATGCAAGAGACTGTTAATGGAATAGAAGGAAATAGTCTCGCAGTCCACGGAAGCCCACAGAACTCCCAACACAAGAGACCCAAGGAAGACAACACCAAGACACATAATAATTAAGATGGCAAAGATCAAAGATAAAGACAGAGTATTAAAGGCAGCTAGAGAGAGAAAAAAGATCACCTACAAAGGAAAACCCATCAGACTATCATCAGACTTCTCAACAGAAACCTTACAGGCCAGAAGAGAATGGCATGGTATATCAAACGTAATGAAACAGAAAGGCCTTGAACCAAGAATATTGTATCCAGCACGATTATCATTTATATATGACGGAGGGATTAAACACTTTCCAGACAAACAAAAGTAGAGAGAGTTTGCCTCTCATAAACCACCTCTTCAGGATATCTTAAATGGACTGCTCAAGAGGGAAGCACTCCTAAGGCTAAAAAGATGTCACCAGAGAAAATAAAATCATATCAAAGAAAGCAGACCATCCAAATACTAACTAAAGGCAAAGAATAAAACACCTAGTATATAAAGAAGGGAGGAGGAAGAATAAGAAGGGAGAGAAATTAAGAAACATCAGACAGTGTTCACAATAACTTAACAAGAAAGATAAGTTACGTGGTCAGATAGGAAAGAAGCAACCCTTGAACCTTTGGTAACCACGAATCTAAAGCCAGCAATGGCAATAAGTACATATCTATCGATAATCACCCTAAATGTAAATGGACTGAATGCACCAATCAAAAGACACAGAGTAACAGAATGGATAAAAAAGCAAGACCCATCTATATGCTGCTTACAAGAGACTCACCTCAAACCCAAAGATATACACAGACTAAAAGGGAAGGGATGGAAAAAGATATTTCATGCAAACAACAAAGAGTTGTTGCAGTAGTTGTATCAGACAAAATAGACTTCAAAATGAAGAAAGTAGCAAGAGATAAAGAAGGACATTACATAATGATAAAGGGGTAAGTCCAACAAGAAGATATAACCATTATAAATATATATGCACCCAACACAGGAGCACCAGCATATGTGAAACAAATACTAACAGAATTAAAGGAGGAAATAGACAGCAATGCATTCATTTTTAGGAGACTTCAACACACCACTCACTCCAAAGGACAGATCAAACAGACAGAAAATAAGTAAAGACACAGAGGCACTGAACAACACACTAGAACAGATGGACCTAACAGACATCTACAGAAATCTGAACCCAAAAGCAGCAGGATACACATTCTTCTCAAGTGCACATGGAACATTTTCCAGAACAGACCACATACTAGGCCACAAAAAGAACCTCAGTAAATTCAAAAATATTGAAATCCTACCAAACAACTTCTCAGATCACAAAGGTATAAAACTAGAAATAAATTTTAGAAAGAAATCAAAAAGGCTCACAAATACATGGAGACTTGACAACATTCTCCTAATTAGTCAATGGGTTAACGACCAAATCAAAACAGAAATCAAAGAATATATGGAGACTAATGACAACAAAAACACAAAGCCACAACTTCTGTGGGACACAGCAAAGGCAGTTCTAAGAGGAAAGTATATTGCAATCCAGGCCTATTTAAAGAAGGAAGAACATTCCCAAATGAATAGTCTAAAGACACAATTACTGAAATTGGAAAAAGAAGAACAAATGAGGCCCAAAGTCACCAGAAGGAGGGACATAATAAAGATCAGAGAAGAAATAAATAAAATTGAGAAGAATGAAACAATAGAAAAAATCAAAGAAACCAAGAGCTGGTTCTTTGAAAAAATAAACAAAATAGATAAACCCCTAGCCAGACTCATGAAGAGAAAAAGAGAATCTACACCCATAAAGAGAATCAGAAATGAGAAAGGAAAAGTAATGATGGACCCCACAGAAATACAAAGAATTATAAGAGAATATTAAGAGCATCTATATGCTAACAAGCTGCAAAACCTAGAAGAAATGGACAACTTCTTAGAAAAATGAAACCTTCCAAGATTGACCAAGCAAGAAACAGAAAAACTAAACAGACCAATCACCAGCAACGAAATTGAATCAGTAATCAAAAAACTACGCAAGAACAAAACCCCCGGACCTGATGGATTCACCTCTGAATTCTACCAGACATATAGAGAAGAAATAACACCCATTCTCCTTAAAGTTTTCCAAAAAATAGAAGAGGAGGGAATACTTCCAAACTCTTTCTATGAAGCCTGCATCACTCTAATACCAAAACCGGGCAAAGACCTCACCAAAAAAAATTACAGACCAATATCCCTGATGAACGTAGATGCAAAAATTGTCAACAAAATATTAGCAAACCGAATTAAAAAATACATCAAGAGGATCATTCACCATGATCAAGTGGGATTCATCCCAGGGATTCAAGGATGGTACATTAGAAAATCCATCAACATCATCCACCACATCAACAAAAAGAAGAACAAAAACCACATGATCATCTCCATAGATGCTGAAAAAGCATTTGACAAAATTCAGCATCCATTCATGATTAAAACTCTCAACAAAATGGGTATAGATGGCAAGTACCTCAACATCATAAAGGCTATATATGACAAACCCACAGCTAACATCATACTTAACAGTGAGAAGCTGAAAGCTTTTCATCTAAGATCGGGAACAAGACAGGGGTGCCCACTCTCTCCACTGTTATTCAACATAATACTGGAGGTTCTAGCCACGGCAATCAGACAAAACAAAGAAACACATAGCATCCAGATTGGTAAAGAAGAAGTCAAATTGTCACTATTTGCAGATAACGTGATACTGTACATAAAAACCCTAAAGACTTCACTCCAAAACTACTAGAACTAATATCTGAATTCAGCAAAGTTGCAGGATACAAAATTAACACCGAGAAATCTGTTGCTTTCCTATACACTAATGATGAACTAACAGAAAGAGAAATCAGAAAAACAATTCCATTCACAATTGCATCAAAAAGAATAAAACGCCTAGGAATAAACCTAACTAGGAAGTGAAAGACCTGTACTCTGAAAACTACAAGACACTCCTAAGAGAAATTAAAGAGGAAAGAAATTGAAATTCATCCCATGCTCTTGGCTAGGAAGAATTAATATTGTCAAAATGGCTATACTACCTAAAGCAATCTACAGATTCAATGCAATCCCTATCAAACTACCAACAGCGTACTTCAATGAACTTGAACAAATGATTCTAACATTCATATGGAACCAGAAAAGACCCCGAATAGCCAAAGCAATCCTGAGAAGGAGGAATCAAACAGGGGGAATTACGCTCCCTGACTTCAAGCTCTACTACAAAGCCACAGTAAGCAAGACAATTTGGTATTGGCACAAAAACAGACCCACAGACCAGTGGAACAGAATAGAAAATCCAAACATTAACCCAAACATATACAGTCACTTAATATTTGATAAAAGAGCCTTGGGTATACAATGGGGAGATGACAGCCTCTTCAGCAGCTGGTGTTGGAAAAACTGGACAGCTACATGTAAGAGAATGAAACTGGACTACTGTCTAACCCCATACACAAAGGTAAACTCAAGGTGGATCGAAGACCTGAATGTAAGTCATGAAACCATAAAACTCTTAGAAAAAAACATAGGCAAAAATCTCTTGGACATAAACATGAGCAACTTCTTCATGAACATATCCCCCCGGGCAAGGGGAACAAAAGCAAAAATGAACAAGTGGGACTATATCAAGCTGAAAATCTTCTGTAAAGCAAAGGACACCATCAGTAGAACAAAAAGACATCCTACAGTATGGGAGAATATATTCACAAATGACGTATCCGATAAGGGGTTGACATCCAAAATATATAAAGAACTCATGCACCTTAACAAACAAAAAGCAAATAATCCAATTAAGAAATGGGCAGAGCACATGAATAGACACTTCGCTAAAGAAGAAATTCAGATGGCCAACAGGCACATGAAAAGATGCTCCACATCGCTAATCATCAGAGAAATGCAGATTAAAACAACAATGAGATATCACCTCACACCAGTGAGATTGGCCAACATCCAAAACACAAACAACAACAAATGTTGGCAAGGATGTGGAGAAAAGGGACCCCTCTTACACTCCTGGTGGGAATGCAAATTAGTTCAACCATTGTGGAAAGCAGTATTGAGGTTCCTCAAAAAACTCCAAATAGAAATACCATTTGACCCAGGAATCCCACTCCTAGGAATTTACCCTAAGAATGCAGCAGCCCAGTTTGAAAAAGACATATGCACCCCTATGTTTATCACAGCACTATTAACAATAGCCAAGAAATCGAAGCAACCTAAGTGCCCATCAGTAGATGAATGGATAAAGAAGATGTGGTACATACACACAATGGAATATTATTCAGCCATAAGAAGAAAACAAATCCTACCATTTGCAACAACATGGATGGAACTAGAGGGTATTATGCTCAGTGAAATAAGCCAAGCCGAAAAAGACAAGTATCAAATGATTTCACTCATATGTGGAGTATAAGAACAAAGAAAAAAACTGAAGGAACAAAACAGCAGCAGACTCACAGAACCCAAGAATGGACTAACAGTTACCAAAGGGAAAGGGACTGCGGAGGATGGGTGGGAAAGGAGGGACAAAGGGGAAAAAGGGGCATTACAATTAGCAGATGTAATGTTGGGGGGGCACAGGGAGGGCTGTACAACTCAGAGAAGACAAGTAGTGATTCTATAGCATCTCACTACGGTGATGGACAGTGACTGTACTGGGGTTGGTGGGGGGGACCTCATGAAGGGGGTAGGTTAATAACCATAATATTGCACATGTAATCGTAGAATAATAATACCTAAATAAAGTATAAAAATAAATAAATAAATAAAATGCAAAAAATCCAATATATATATGTATATACATATGTATACATTTATCTATGTACATGTGTGTGTATATATATTCATAGAACATTTCTGGAGGGTACCCAAAAAAGCTGTTAACAGTGGTTCCCTCTTGGGACAGTACTGGAAGTAGAGAAACACCACCGTACTGGTTGTACGGAGACATTTTCCCAATTCCTCATATGTCGTCCCTGCCACCTTGGTTGCCCCAGCTCGTCCCCTGGCACCCCCAGGCTGCCTCATGATTTGGCAACTAAAGGATTAATGCCTTGCTTGGGGGTAGGAGTGGCATCTGCCCTTCGGCCCATGTCTGCTCTGATTGTGAGAGGGCTTTCTTGTTAAGAGTAAAAGAACATACACCAAGGCATTGTTTATAACGGGATAAAAAGGAAAGAACTAAATGTTCATCAATACAAAACTGGCTAAAAATGTAAATGGGTACACTCATAGATCAGAAATTTATAGTCATGATGATACAGAAACAAATCTCAGACTTGTTTTAAAGATCTGCCGTAAATATAATTTCAGTTATAGGTTTGCTTTAAAATAATCTAGTGTTAGAAGATGAGGCTGGGTATAGTTCAATGCGATTAGCCACAAATCCCTACTTGTTTACATGATTCTTTCTATTGAAGTATAGTTGATAATATTATATTGGTTTCAAGTATATAACATAGTAAGTCATCAGTTACACCCATTATTAAATCCTCATCCCAACTAGTGCCGCTGCTGTCAACAATTGCTAATTGTTGAAGGTAGGTGATGGGTGAGTTCATTATACTGTTTTCTCTACTTTTGTACATTTAAAAAATTTCTTCACAGTAAATTTAAAAATGATGACATATATAGTTATCAACATTAAAAGAAACTCATGACATGGTTGAAGAAAAGAATACCTAAAATGTATGTACAGTTTGTTCCCGTCAATGGGAAATTATATAAATCTGTTGTTTTAGACCAGAGAGAATTCTAGAAGACATTAACCAAAATATTTTCAGTGCTCATCTTTAAGTGTTAGTATTTTGGAGAATTTTAACTTCCTGCATTTATGGTTTTCTTTACAATGAATCTATTTCAATTTAACACACACTGAAATAGACCTATTCTCCAAAAATTTAGAAATAAAAGCTTGTGTATACAAAAATGCCACTGGGGTTCATAATATTCTTAAACTCAATTACCAGTTTTTAGGAACCTAAAGTATTCAAGACAATGTGCTAAGAACTCTCCTGACATGGTCTCATTTCATGTGCCTGGCAGCCCAATGAGGCGTGAGCTCCCACGTCCCCATTTTACAGATAAGGAGACTGAGACTCAGAAAGATAAAAGTAAATTTCTTGAGGTCCCACAGTGCAAAATCAGGCCCATCTGATTCCAAAGCCCAGGGAAAATTTTTGTAAAGAATGTTATGGAGGAAAAAAATCATAATCCTAACATTCTGGCCCAATTTTCATTTTTTAATACATTCTTTTCTAACTCTTGTCCATATAGGTACAAACTTTTACATAATTGTATCCGTTGCATATATACCATTTTATGTCTTTGTTCTTAAGCATTTCTCCTTGTTTCTATCGGCTTTAAAATGATCAATTAAAATCTACATAAAACTCCATTAATTGGCTGTACCATAATTTGCCCAGGCATTTTGGTTTTTTAATCCTGGTTTTTAATGTTATCTATAATATGTACCAGTCATTGCATCTTTGCAGTTTCATCTGTGGATCTCTTTTCTCCTTGCTGAGCCGGTCCTGTGGCTACAGCCATCCAATGTATTAGCCAGGCAACAACTGTTACTCAAATACCCACTGTGGACAAGCTGCTTTGCCAGGCTCTGTGGGAGCTCAGAGAATGACGCGGTGGAGTCCTGGTCTTCAAGACTCACGCAGTCCAGTTGGGCAGGCAAGAAATGGAATAGAGAAGGCAGTGCTGGGAGCTGGCCTGCCTTAGCCTCTCACTTCCTGCCCCAGGGACCCCCTGCTACATCCCCAAGTTCAGGATTAGCCCTTTTCTCACAAAGGCAGATACAATGTCCCAAGCAAAGCTCCTTTCTAGCTACCACAGCAGCCTCTTTTCAGACTCCCACTGAATCCTACCCTCTGTGGCATTATCTTCCACCTGGGGTGCTCCATACCATCTGCTTCCCTTACCTCGTCTCCTGAGATCTGACCAGGGCCCCACGCACAGCAGAGCTAGATACAGTGGCCCTGGCCTCTGGTTACTAGGCTTTAGCTGTTTACTCAGTCTCCTGGCCTCCTTTCTAGCCCTGACCTCTAGTCCACACAGCACCCTGGGCCCGAGCTCCTCCTGCACCCACCTCCACAAGCACACTCTGCTTTCCTCCAAGTCAAGGTCTAGCTCCCTAGCTCCACAGCTGACTCAGCTCCCTTCCTGACGACTACCCTACTGACCGCAAGCACCCGCAGGGCAAGGTGCAAGTGTCCAGGGTCTTGCAGCTTCTAGCACAGGACTAATTGCATGAGCTTCTATTTTTGCTCTTAAGTGAGCATTTAAAGGTAGCCCAGGAGTCATACCATTTCATAATCTCAGTTTCCTCATCTGTAAAATGGGTTCAATGTTAAGTCCCCCTTAGATCTAAGTCAATAGACCATATAACTGGGTTTCCCAAGCATCAGTCATGTTATAGAAAAAAGGTTTGTTTCATTTTTTAGCTGATTCTTAAACAAATTTATTGCAGTATACTATTGGAAACCAATCTCTGCCTTGGAAATTTGAGTTAAATCTGCTGTCATTATGTTTCTGTTGTTCTATTGATTCTCCACTATTTTTTTTTTGGCACTAGTTTTCATTCTTTTATCAAATAATCTGACATCGTTTAAAAATCAAATGGTGTTAAAAACTTTGTTAATGAAAAGTTACAATTTCTGCTCCACCCCACCTTGCTTCTCACTTCTACTCCTCAGCATGCTCTTTAGAGGCAATTATTTTTAACTCTCTTAGGCATTTCTTTTGGAATTTAACTTCATACTTCCAAATAATTTACCTGTACTCCACTTGTTCATTTTTCAGTTTTAGACATCCTTTCTTGACTTCCTGGTATGGTAGATGAGGATTTACCACTTACATAGCCTCCCTCCCCTGCTCCCCAAATCTCCCAGTGTAGTCACGATTCACTTTTTAGGTAAATGACTACCAAGTGTTTACATTAATATGTTCGATGTTCACTATGTTATACTTCCTTTCTATGCAATATTTTTTTAACGTGAAGTAATTCTGCAATTTTTATTTCCTACAAATTCTCTGTGACAAATTACCACACAAACCTAGTGGCTTAAAACAACAGCAATTATCTTACAGTGTTGAGGTCAGATGTCTGACGTCTTTCTCACAGGCCTAAAAGCCAGGGGCTGCCGGGACTTTGCTCCCCCTGGATGGGCCTCGAGGAGTCATTCCTTGCCTTTCTGGCTTCTGGAGGCTGCCTTGGCTCATGACCCTCCTCAATCACACCTACTTCTTCTTCCATAGACAATTTTCTTCTCTGACTCTGACCTTCCCACCTTCCTCTTACAAGGAGGCTTGTGATTGCCTCAGGCTCACACAGATAATCTGGAATAACCTCCCTTCCCAAGATCCTTAGCATAAAACTATTCAGAGGTTCTAGGGATTGCAATGTGGACATGTTTGGAGAGGGAGCATTATTCAGCCTACCCAACAGACCTGCCAAGTGCCTCTCAGTATCATCACACAATCTAGCAGTTCCAAGTTCTGAGTCTTTGAGGGCCTTTGACCTGGGAATCAGCTCCTTCTGGTTTGTACCCCCTTTGCGGGCATGTAGGCTGTAGCTTCCTACGGCGTGCTAAGTGAGGGAATAATTTGTGCCACATATGTACTGACATCAGTATGCTATGTTGTTTCCCACTCCCTTTGTGGTTGTGGAGTTAAACCTCTTTAATCCTAGCCTGAGGAAAATCAGCCTTTTCTTTCTCTGTTTCTCCTTTACTCACACGACACTTCTGACACGAAAATCCTAGTGGAGTTTTTCCCCCACCAAGCAATTCTCTGCAACACCAGCTGGGGCTCCCACAATTTAATGCAGTTCTGACACTATCTGATGTTAGCATCAGATCCCACAGGTTAAGGGCTCAGTCCCATGAGACTGCCACCCTTCAGGTGCCAGCCACAAGTTGAGGTTGTCACCTGTGCTTCTGACCAACTGGCTATAAGTTAGAGGTTCCCTTGACCCCCTCGTCGGGTTCAATTAATTTTCCAGGGTGGCTCACAGAACTCAGGAAAACACTTACATTTACCAGTTTACTAAAGGATATGATAAAGGAGCAGATGTGCCACCAGGTGAAGAGATACATAGGGCGAGGTCTGGGGGGGTCCTGAGCACAGGAGCTTCTGTCCTGGCAGAGCTGGGGGCATCACCCTCCCTGGTGCACAGGGGTTCACCCGCCTGGAAGCTCTCTGAAGCTCACACTGCTGGGATTTTATAGAAGCTTCCTTATGATTATCTACTAACTCCATTTGTAGCCCTCTCCCCTCTCTGGGGAAGGGGATATGGAGCTGAAAACTCCAAGCTTTTAGTCACGACTTTCTCTTTCTGGTGATCAGCCCCATCCAGTAGCCCACCCAGAGCCACCTCATTAGAACCAAAGATGCTCCTATCCTAGGGCTCTTATCATTTAGGAATTACAGGGTTTGGGGAGCTCTATGCCAGGAACTGGGGACAAAGACCGATACATATATTTTCTATTATTTCACAGTCCTGTACTCTCATTTCAATGGGGTTTTGGAAAAGAAAGAAGAAAAACAACTGTGGTCAAACCTCCACATTTTTCTGGTCATTGTCTTGCATGCAGAACTTTGTAATGGAGATTTTTGGTTTTGTTTTTATAGAGCCAAGAAGGAAGTTTCGATCTGTACTTCAGGCATGTGACTGGGAAGGAGAAACCGGGAGGACCACTTGCACTATAATTTGAGTAACAAGGCTGATTTTCCGTAAAGTTCTGTGCAAGACCTACTGGAGGGGCGTCTTTTCAGTTCAGTGAGAGCCACTGTGAGCTGATGGAGAGCAAGGACCTGGGTGACAGGGAGACGCGTCTGCTCCCAGCTCCGTACCTTGCTACCTCTGTGACCTCTCTGAGCCCAGTATCCTCATCTGAAAAATTGGGAAACAATAAATGATCACTTACTATGTGTACCTGGCTCACAATAAGCTCTCAACCACGGCAGAGTTGCTGTCAAGCCAAGCCTACTGCGTGGCAGGGGTGAGGCTTTGTTCTATAGCCAAGACCCTGCACCCACTCAAGAGCTTCCAGAATCTGCCATCTGTGCTTTGGGCCTTCCCTGGGTCCTTCCCAATTTGTCTTTAAGTATTTTTGTTTTGACTCTGAGTGGTATAACTCTCTGCTGTTGTTTTCCCGTTTCAGCGAGAGCCTCCTGACCTAGCAGACAAGACTGTCCCTGGCTTCCTGCCATGTACCCCAAGCCTCTCATCTACTGCACCTGCTGGGACCCCTGGAACTTGGGGCCATGGAAGCCAATGAAGACCCCTCAGCCACCAAGGAAGCCCTCCGCAGAGGAGCCCAAGTAAGGATTACCTGGGTGGATTGGGCCCTGGGGACTTGGATCCCGTTTGTACACTTCTTTCTCCTCCGAGATTTCCAGTCAACTTGACAGCAAAATCCCGAGAAGGCCAGAAAGTCCACCTTCACGCAGCTTTCCCTGCCAGCCTTTTGGCTGCACATCACCCTTGCCAGTCCTGGTGAGACGTGTGTCCTGTTGAATGAGGAATTCTTAGAGTCAGTGCTAGAGTGAAAGGGCAACTTCCAGGCACAGGGCCCCCTCACAGCTGCCCCTCCACGGAAGACAAAGAGCTTTGGGAACTGGGGGAGGAGCTGTGCTGCCCACCTAGGGACCCCCTGGGACAGTGGACAAGTGCCAAGGCCTTCTGTCCAAGGTTCACCGGGGCCTTCCTGATTTTAAAGATTCCAGTGGTCAGATCATATATTCCAGTTTGGGGTCATTGTGGGGATCTACCTAATCTGGGAGCGCTAAAATATATTTCTGAATGTCCAGGCTTCTCTTTTTCATTTTTCACTTTCAGGCTAGCTCCTTTTCCTCCAGCTGCAAAAAAACAAGATTACATTGATGACGTCCAACTAACAACAAAAGCAGTTGTTGCCCCAAGGTAAGTATTTTTATGTCCTCGTGGTAGGAATGATTTGAATCATATGAATAAAATAATCTCCTTCCTTGCCTGACTTGAACTAATTGCTGCCAGGGGTGGCAGAGAATTGCCAGAAGCCCCTGTGATTTTCCCCAAATCTTAAATCCTACAAGTAGAAGATTCGGTGGCCCCATGCACTCACAGCTTTAAAAGCCACTACAAATGAGCTCTCAGTTCGGGTGCCGAAAAAGGGCACAGTATCCAAGAATGTCACAGGCGAAGAACCTGGGGGCCCTGCCATGCATTCATGGTGGTGGCTCACCCTTTCAGTGATGACTTTCCTGTGTCTAAGGTTTTCTGTAGATAGCATCTCTGTTTTTGCTCATAAATTAAATTTTTTAGCCATATTTTATAAGCTTAGAAGTGTACTTTAGTTTTAGGCCTTTGTTTAAATCTTAGTATTCAATTAATTTGTTTCTTTAGAAAATATTTCTTGAGCCCCTATTATGTGCCAGGCAGTGTTTCTGGGGCGGGGGTAGTACGGTGAGTGGAGCAGAGCTCTCCTGGAGCTTACATTCTAGTGGGATGGGGTGAGATGACCAATGCAAGTTAAAACACCCAAGGTTGGCAAGTGCTACTTCTTGGTTAAATAGGGAGTTCAGGGAAAATCCTTGGGAAGACAGACAGCCGGAGTGAGGCAAGTATCTCGGGAAAGCCCTCTGGCAGAGGGAACAGCAGGTACAAAGGCACTGCGAGGGGACCTATTAGACACGCCTGGTCTTTTCCAGGAAAGCAGAGGCCCATGTGGCAGGAGTGGGGGAAGGGAGGAGAGTGGTGATAGAGGAGTGTCGTGAAGCAGCAGACATGGTGAATGACAGTAGGATAATGGCCCCGCCAGATGCCACGTCCTAACCCCTGGAAACTATGTTCTGTTTCTTGGCAAGGGGGAATTAAAGCTGCAGGTGGGTTAGGTTTATTAATCAGCTTGTTCATATTTTTATACTGAAACAAACATAATTATGACTGGACATGACGCCAGATCTCAGAATACAGTTTGCTTATCCTCGATTCGCTTGACTAATACTTTCAGCGTCCCAGAACACCAATTTCTGGTGCAAATAAGAAAGGCTGTGGTGTGAGCGGCATCGGTGTCACTGATGATGTGTGCGTTCGAGGTGAGGCCCGGTGCTCACACGAGAGCCCTTTACATCTTTACTAAGTCTCTCGGCCCTTGTTTTAGGAATGCTTCTGCTCAGCATCTCTAGTCAACTCCCCACTTTTTTACTACCTGCCATTTTATCACAACGCATATACCAATGACCCCTGGACCACTGAACATTCACTATTTCCTGAAGTAGAATATTTTGGGAGCTGAAAGGGGCTTCAGAGATGATCCTGGTATTGTCACTTTTTACAGATTACTGGAAGGATCAGGGCGCAGTTCCTAAACTTGGAACTTCTCTCTACTTTCTCTTTGCTTTCTGAGCATGTCTTTCTTTTGCAGGATGAAAATCCATTTAGGAAAACAAGGGGGGGAGCAATAAATCCCCTTGTGTGAGTAAGATTGGGAAGCGGGCAGTAAGACTAACATTTATTGACCACCAACTGTGTGCAGTAGGAGTCCCTTCCACACAGTCTATTTGCTTGTTTCCACAACTTTTACACATACTTACCTCACTGAATCTTTGCAATGATCCTCTGAGGTGAAGCTTTAATTATTGCATATAATGTGGCTGATAAATGGCAGAACCAGGACTTGAACTTAACTCAGCCAGACCCAGAGATGGCATTTAATTACTTCTGCCTTGTGTACAGTGTGGAGAGCGTCCCAGGGAAAGCAGGCAGGTGACAATCAGTCCAGGCCCAGGTGCACGAGCGCACACCCAGATGCAAGAAAGGCTCTGCTGCCCGTTCAAACGCACCAATGCTGGGGGCGGGGCAGACAGGGCCCCTGAAAGGAGCAGGGGTGGAGCAGGCTGGGGAAAGGGACGGCAACCAGACCCACAGAGACCTTGACACCTACTGAGGAGGGGGGCCTGACCCTTCTGGTGTCTGGAGGCCGATATGGGTCTGACATAGGCACAGGACCTGCTAAGATTTACATTTTAGAGAAAAACACCCTCTGGTGGGATATTAATGGTGCTGCTTACTACTTTCTGCTTTTATCAATTTTCCTTTTTACCCCTTAATCAAGGATCATGCAGTCCCATAAGAATCAGGAAAAACAAGCACAAAAATATAATTATCCTCCAGGTGGAGGGGATGATGAACTTGAGGAGAGCCAGTGGTAACTGGGGCAGGCGCAGCAGGGCCCTGGGTCCTGGAGTCCCAGGACGTCATATCTCTGTTTGAAAGATGTGAGACTGGCACTAGCAGATTTGGGAATCTCAGCCCTGCAAGTCTGCAGTGTTAACTTACCTTCCACCCTGATGTCCAGGAAGTGATAAATGTGTCGCCTGGCTATTGCCTCACTCGGAATAGGGAGCAGATTTCGGTCACCTTGGGAGATGAGATGTTTGTTAGGAAAGAGCAGTCAGAATCAGAGATCATGGACAAAGTCAAAATTTCCAGGTAATGTCCTTGGACCAACATCTAGCTCCTCAGAGCTATGCCTGCCCACTGAAGCCATGCCTCACAGACAAGCCCCTGACCCCCACACCTGGTCCACAGGGTCCCTGCAAGTTCACTTCACTCCTCAGCACTATGCCTACTGTCTCCACGTGCGCTGCTCTGCTCTGATCCAGTTTGAGTCAGGATGAAGGTCAAGTCAGGCAGCCGAACTTGCAAATGGTTAGGTGTGCTGTAATTCATGCTAAAAGAGAGCAGTCCTTCCTGGAAGCAATGAACATACAAAACATTCATGAAAGAGAATTTGAAGGGTGAGAATTAAGAATAAAGTCGGGGTTTCCAGGAGGCCCCAGTGTGCACCTCTTTTTCATTATGTCCAAAGATACCACTCACTTCATGCCTCTGGGAGAGGCAGCATGGAAGATTCTGGCCGGATTCCATCCCGGCGGAGCCCACCGCCATCCTCTCCGTCATTCCGCCTCTCCCACTCTCTATCCTCTGACGCCATATAAAGTCAGCCACCTCACTCTTCCCATTCTAGCTCCGGAAGCTCTCCCTCCTGTCCCCCCCACCCCATCTCCCCCTAATCCTCTCTGTTTTCTCATGAGGCAAGGGCCTCGTCTCTGCTGCAGTATACACAGCACCGCCTGCCTCCCTGCTCGCCGCCTCAGCCGCGGAGGGCTGGGTCATCTTACAGCCATGGTGGAGGCCCAAGCCCAGAGACAGAAAACCGTTATCTATTCTGAAAGCCACACTCTCAAACTCTTCTTCATCCTGTTTCCGGCCTAGTCCTTGTCTGTGACTCACTGTCTGCATCGACCCCATTCCCCCACCTTCTCATCTCCTAATCCTCTGAACTTCGCCCTCTTCCATTTGAACTATCATTACCAATTCAGGCCAACCCCTAGTAGATTTTTAACGTATTCCTCATTCCCTTCTATTCAATTGGTCACCAAAACACCCCTGCCCACTTCAGGCTAACTTACCCAAAAGGGCTGTGTCTGAGGCTCACCCACCTTACTGCCAAATGCCTTCATCCAGACCAGCCTTAAACCCCTCCACCCCTACCCCCCGGATGATGGAGCAGGTGCAGAACCTGGCCTGGCTCTCACCAGGCCAGAGCCAGTCCTGTACAGGGAGGGGTCTGACTGGCATGGAATGGAAGCTCTTTGGTTGAGAGAAGGCTTGAGTACTGGTCCTGTAGGACTGATACCATTACTGACCTAGAAGAGCAGACCTCAGGGCTGACAGTGATAATAGAGCAAATGAACAGAGACCACCAGTTTGCTCAAAAATTGGTGAGTGATCCTTGAGTTACCGTACATCTCTGCAGGCAGGTGAAAGAACAGTGTTTTCAGATGATTGGCTATGTTCCAGGCAAGATGCCAAGGACTTTCCTTGTGGGAGCCGTGTTGTCCAGGTGACATCTGTGAAGATAGGACTGTGGTCACCCAGTAGTATTTCTCTGATTCCATCCTCATCCATAATTGCAAGAACTCAAGTCCCTTCCCAAGGCCTAACTCAATTTCCACAAATTCTCCTGCCTCCTCCAATGTGTTCAATGCCACTGTCCTCTTCACACCAGGGGGCGCCAGCCGGGTCCGAGGTTGCTGGGACGGCTCCCACTCATGGCCTAGCCCAGTCAGTGCTCAGGAGCTGCCCCGAAGCCTCCGGGGCTCACTTCCTGCTGCTGTTCAAGCCGCCAAAGCCCTCTCTTGAGAGTCTGCTGATGTCAGTCTGCATTCTCTCTGTTTGTGGCAGGTTTTGGTGACGCCCCTTTGGATTTTACCATCTGGTCTATCACGGTCTCTTCTCCCCATCTCCAAGCAGGGCTGCTTTGTGGCCTGGGCTGGAGTAATAAACCAGAACAAGGCTCAGAAACATCCTCCTCCACCGCACCCCCACTAGCCTGGTGTTACTGAAACCCTCTTGTGAAGGCTGACTTCCCAGCAGGCCTGCCCTCAGCCTCTGGTATGCGCCAAACGGTCTGAATCCTACAGTGACCCAGCTATGACTCACGCTCAGACCACTCCCCTAGTATTAAGTCATTACTATTTTTATCTGAAAACCCTGCCAGTTTTCTACAGAAAGGAAATTGAGGCTCAGGAAGCGAACAATTTGCATAAGATCACTTACTTGTTAGTGGAGGGTTATAGGGCAAAGTACGCCCGAAGCCCCAGCCCTGCTGATTACATATTTAGAGATTATTTCTATGGAGGGACCTCAGATGATGATCCTTAAATTTCTCCCACCTGTGAATCCCCGTGTAACCCTATGTCAGGGAAGAGTGCTGGCTGCCACTGTGTCTCAGAGCGGGACCAGGACAAGCCCCGAGCCCTTGTCACAGCTGGCAGTGGGTGCTGACTGGTTTGGGAATGTCCATTCCTCCTGGGACAGTGGCCAGAGAATCTGAAGGGTCACCTGAAAGTGAGCAAATCCTGCCTGTTGGAACATGTCCATTCTGCAATGAGGGCTTATTAACACTGGATTTAAGGTCACTGAAGGCAGGATCTGCATCTTAAGTTTCTTTGGCTCTTCCAGGCCAAGTTCTTTGCTCAATAAATGATGGCTCAATTGAATTACATGCAAGAATCCAAAAACCACCATCTTACAGAGAGATTACAGTTTAGCAGAAGGAACCAGATCTGCCCACAAAAGTAGTTAGTCAAAGAGATGGTTTCTATGCACCAGTATTATGAACTGATTACGTACCAAGCAATACAGAGCCAAGCAAGGGTAGTTCCGGCCCCGCAGTGATGTGCTCTCTGGCGCTGCAGAACACGGATGGGAGAGGCAGCAGTGAGGAGCGGGGCGTCCCCCGGGAATGGGAAGGCTGCTCGGAGGTCGCTCTGGAGTGGGCGCAGGGTCCTCAATCCCGCGTCATTAATGCTGGCCTCCTTTCCAGCTCTCCAAGGAAATGGATCTCCGCTGTGCCGAGGTGCAGCAGAACTTTGAAAACAAGAGCGGGTATGCTTTCTGGCACAAGCCCTTGTGTGCTGTGGCCCTAAAGCTTCTGCAGCCCTGCAGGGTTTCAGCTCACTGCAATTTCGGACAATGCCTAACAGAGCTGGGTGGCAAGGGGTGGGGGAGATGAGACACATGTCTTTGGAGAGCAGGTTGGTTTGATTTGAGGCTACTAAAATGTAGCACAGAGAAGGTTATTCCTGGTTCGGCACTTTCTCATCCGATTATTTCATTTTGGTTATAATCTCCTTTCCTGTTGGTCGCTGAGGAAGCTCTCTATGAGAATTCCATGGTAAACAACTTTATTCTCTGCCCAGTCTCCTCCTCTCCCTCCTCCTTTTCCTCCCAACCCACCCTCTCTGGCTGCCAGTCCAGAGCCTGGGCAAATGGGAAGAAGGTATGGGAGGGGCAAGGCAGAGCCACAGAGACAAACCAAGGGGCTGAAGGAGGAGTGCTGTCTGCGTGGGGGAGGAAGTCTGCAGAGTTCCCGTCCAGGCTACCTACTGGGCACCAGAGCAGCCTCGGAAGTCCTCGTGGAGAGAAGTCCTCCTATATGAGTCACCTCCTTTTTTTTATTATTAAGGTATCATTGATAGACACTCTTATGAAGGTTTCACAAGAAAAACAATGTGGTTACTACGTTCACCCTTATTATCGAGTGCCCCCAATACCCCATTGCAGTCACTGTCCATCAGTGTAGTAAGACGCCACAGAGTCACTACTTGTCTTTGTGCTACACTTTATGCCCCGTGACCCAACACACACCGTGTGCACCAGTCATGACACCCCACAGTCCCCTTCTCCCTCCCTCCCCACCCGCCCTCCCCACCCCTCCCCTTTGGTAACTGCTAGTCCCTTCTTGGAGTCTGTGAGTCGGTTGCTGTCTTATTCCTTCAGTTTTGCTTCGTTGTTATATGAGTCATCTACTTTTAAGTTAAAAAAATTTTTTTAGTTAATTAACTTACTTATTTTATAAGACTTTACTTTATAGAGCAGTTTTAGGTTCACAGTAACATAGAGCATAAAGTATGGAGATTTCCAATATACCCCCTGAACCCCACGCCCACACGACCTACCTCACTGCTGACATCCTGCACCACCACGGTGTATTTGTTACAATCAATGAACCTACATGGACATGTCATGAGCACCCAAAGTCCATAGTTTACACTAGGGTTCACTCTTGATGTTATATGTTCTATGAGTTTTGACAAATCTATAATTTGTGCCTGCCTTTATAGTATCATACAGAATAGTTTTATTGCTCTAAAAACCCTTTGTGCTCTGCCTATTCATCCCTCCCCCTTCCTTAATCCCCAGCAACCACTGATCTTTTAACTGTCTTCATAGCTGTGGCTTTTCTAGAATGTCATATGGTTAGAATTGCTCCAGTAGGTAGCTTTTTGGGATTGGTTTTGTTCACTTACTAATATGCATTGAACTCTCTTCCATATCTTTACTTGGCTTGACAGCTCATATTGCCTTTCATTTGAACACTCATCTTAAACCCTGGCAGCATCTGCCTTCTGGAATGGAGGCTGGAGAGACCCTGGGCTCTAGAATCATCCTAGGTGCTAACACAGCCCAGGCTCCCAAGAGAGCAGCAAGCAAAGTGTGTGCTGCTGAGTCTGTGGTCCCCACCCACTCCATTCAAAATAGTGGTTGGGGAAGACAGGGGTCGCTCACCTTTTTTTGGATGGATGTCGGAAGAATGTGTCAGGAAGTGAGCGCCCCGCAACCTGCCCACCCGCTTCCTGTGTGAGTGGGGAGAGGTGGGTCAGGTGAGCATGACAGCTCAGCTCGTGACTTCTTTTCACTGATGGTGGTGGCCTTCATCTGCGGTCCCACAGGGAGCTCAGAGAGGCTTGTGCAGCAGAGCTCAGTGAGTTGGAGAACAACTACAAAGCCGCCTTGAAGGCAGAGAAGTTTGCTTCCCAGAAGAAACTAGGTACGGTCTGGGCCTGGAGAATGCCCCTGGTGAAGGGACGAGAGGCTGACCCTGTGGATCTAGGGCCAGGGAACCCCACGGCCATGGGTGGGCTGTGGTCAGGCTTTCAAGGTTTCTTCCTAAATCTCAGGGACAGCATGTGATTGAAAATGGAACTAAAAAGAGGGGAACCATGTCCACCAATGTCCTTCCTCCACCTCGAAGATGGAAGGGCCTGTGACCAAGTTTTGGGATCTGAGCAAGTCCTTTAATCTCGTTGAGTCTCAGTTTCCACATCTGGGAATTGAGGACAACAAAACCTGCCTTTATCAGAACAGTAAGAATGTGAAAGCACTCTTTAAAGTATATTTAAAATTTCTACAGATATATGGTATTGCAATTCAGCAGATTTCCTCACTGTAATATGGTGGTGTTTCAAGTGTATATCCTTCAGATTCTGATTTATAGACTAATCTCCAAAAGGAGAAGGAGAAATCCTATGATCTTCTTCCTTTCTTTGCCTTCCATGTTTAAAAGAAGGTATTTATATCTTGCTGATTTTCCAGTTTTCTAAATGGAACATGATTCACCATCTAGGGGATGAGTTTGTGGTGGGGAAGGTGTGCAAGAGAGCTCACATTTGAGTTTGAAGACATGCATGTCATATATATGAATATATGATGACTGTGTTGTTTTCCTTTTGTCCAGAGGAGATGGACAAGGAATATAAGCATCTGAAGAATATGTTTCATATGTATCGGGTGAGATTCAGAGCTCCTGGGTGGATTATGGGAGTAAGGGAAGCAAGATTCATTCCTGGCTGAGGACGCTGGGATGAATCTAGAACTCTTGCCCAGAAACTAATTCTGTGAGATTCCTGGCATCTTTGGACCCACGGGCACCTGGGGAGAAAAATGGCCTTGCACACCATGAGGGCACCTACGTGTCACAAGTCAGTCCTCCAGACCCTAAAGAAGCCCACTGAAAAATGTGAAAACTGTGGTTGTGGTTACAAAAGGAATACCCGCTCATCAGTTTTTTACAAAATGGAAGTACAAAAAACAATAAACCAAAAGAATAGTCACCGCCCCAAGCCAACCAACTATTAATATCTGCACTTGGCAACATCTTTGATTTTAGTAGAGTGCTAGGTCAAAAGCAATAAACATTTAAAAGGCCTTTCATATGTTTGGCCGCACTGCTGTCCAAAAAGACCTATAGTGCTCTGCGCTCCCACAGGCAGAGCATGGGCGCATCCTAGCAGTCTGCAAACATCACCCCCTCATTTAATCAGCTAACTTGATGAAGGCCCAAGGAAACAGGGTTAACCGGGCATGGTTGCATCCCAGGGGGGTGAGAGAGTGGGAGATAGAGACTGGACAGGAGACAGGCTGAGGCAGCACTGCCCCTCCCCTAGTGACCAACGAGTCCAGGTTTGCCCCGAACTCCAGGTTTTAGCACCAAAAGTCCAGAGTCCCAGGAAACAACTTAGTCCCAGGCCGGGTCACCCTGTCAAAAGAGAAAACCACGTCAAGCACCACCTCTGCAATTCTATTCACCACTCACAGTTTCAGTCTTGAGCTTGTATCCAAAACTCATTTTTCGAGATGTTCCTTGGTACAGCCAGGGAGAATGCCACAGAGCAGAGCCTAAGAGAAACGTCACGTTGGCAAGCAGGTAGGCTGCCCCTAGGTATTTCCTAGCTATGCTTTGTGCTTGCTTCAGTCGGGGCCTCTCCAGAGGTTTTGCCTCTATGGAGATTGAGCTGCCCACCAGTCTTGAAAATGATGAGAGAACCTCTATCTAAATGACCAAAAATAATTACAAATGATCTCTGACCCCGGGCCCCGTATGATTCCTGCTGCTATTCTAAAGAGGAAGGTCAGGATCCTGGGACCCTATTGGCAGCACCCTGCTTCTGGGCCCTCCCCTTCCCGAGGCCCCACTCCCAGGAAGTCTGAGTCAACCAATAGGACAGGCACTGGGTCAGGCTTATCGAACTTCAACCACAAATTTGCTGGGAAACCACAGATTTGATGAGGAAAAATGGACACTCTGTGAAAAACATCCCATTGTTTTCTAAGTGTTCAAATTAACTACTAGGCATTTCCCTTGTTTCTTCATGTGCTATTGATGAGCAGTTTATGATTTAGAGGGAGCTGACGTGTGAGTTTTCCACCTGGGGAACCCTGTCTATCTTCAAAGGAAGCCCGGCTCCAGTGGGGCAGACACTGTACAGAGCTGGCTTTGACTTGAAGGGTTCTGCAGGCTCCTGGCTGGGCTGGGCTGGAATCGGTCCCCCCAGTCACCCATTGAGGGCCCCCAGCAGAGGCCCCAGTGAGGAAAACTGCAGAGGGCCCAGTGCTGTGCCTTGGGCCAGTGTCCAGCCTTTCAGGACCCTCCTCTTCATGGTGCCCTGGCACCTCCACAGGACAGCATTTATGATGAAATGGAAGATAAGTGGTCAAAGAAGAGGGCAGAATGGGAGAAGGATGAGAAGTTGGAGTGGGAAAAGATCTTATTACAGCAAAGTGAGTACAGAAACTTCTGACTTTTGGATGACAGGTGCACCAGAAAAGTGCCATTGAGCTTGGTCTCGGCTTGAGGAAGGCAGCCATTAATTCACTAAGGGTGATGGGCCACATGGCTATATATTCCTGAATGGGAGGTACCTGGGGTCTTCAAGAAAGTGACAGTGAGGGTAGAGTCTTTATGAAGTTCAGCCACCTGAGGGTCTAAACTTGCCCCTCCCAAAACTCAACGGTTCCAAATTTGGCTATCATGGGCTGGAACAAGTTTTGGGACATCTGTAAGACTATAGACTTGTTATCTGAATACAGATGAACCTAAAGTTCCAGAAAAAAAATTCTTGAATTAGAATTTCAAATATTCAATTCCTGGGGGAGGGGCAAAACAATCCATTATAATGAGAGTTTCTATATTCCCACATCCCCCCCAAAGGAATCCATGTTTGATATATATATGTTTTTAATTGATATATAATCAACATTTTGTGTAAGTTTAAAGTGTTCGGCATGTTGGTTTGGTACATTTATATGTTGTTATGTATTTGTTAATAGTTCCCACACTCAACAGAGGTTTGGATCATGCAAAGTGCTCTGTGCGTGAGCCTCCAATCCCCACGGAGCTTCTTTATTCAGTGGAAAAAAGGAGAGAGGAATTTATGAAGCCTCGGCTCCCTGACCTAGAAGATGAATGAATGGAGGTAGTGGGGCCTCTACAAACCTCTTCGACGTCCTGTCCCAACCCAATCGTATCAGCTTTAGTTGTTTTAACAACTTTACTTGATTTCTACTTTACATTCATCAATTAAAAATATTACTCATTTAAATGCAGGTACTCCCTGGGAAATTAATCCTCAAGGCCATTCCCACCCTGGTGGGGACTCTGGACTGCTAGAAGGCAGCGTGCAGACCCCGGAGCTGACACTGAGGAAAGGGGTGTGGAGCTGCTCCTGTGTGAGGTGTTACCTGGGGTCCTGGTGTAGCATGACCCAGGTCATCTCCCAGACTTCTAGCTCCTTATACTACACTCATCCCATATTGTCAAAATCTAAGTTCAGATGTTACAACCAGTTTTGAAAGAGCAGACTGTAGTGTTCATAGTGTAGCTCAATCCAGACTTACCCTGTGAGCCCAGGGTTGGCCACCCTCACCATCTCCACCCTGACGTTGAAGAAGAAATCTGTGTTACTTCCTCACCCCTCCTTCCTCCTATTTCATATCGGGCTCTGCTGCCAGGTTCTCCTACCCCGAAAAAACAGTTAAAGCCTATGTCTACCCCAGGGCTAAGTACAGGATGAATTTTATTGCTGAAAAAGTCATGTTAGCCAAGAGCTGTATTTTAAGATAGGATATCCAAGAAAGCATAGCAGTTCCTTTAGCAGAGCGAACAGACAAAATAATAAGTAACAGATCCAAAATAAACTGCACAGACACAAAAATCAGAGATATTAGGGGTGAATCCCATATGGCTGATGTGATAGAGAACCACCACATTCACCTTACTCTCAAGCATCTCCAGGTGAGCGTCAGAAGCCAAACGCCAGCTGAAAGGACCTTGAACTTGACCCAGTCTGGACTTTCTGTTATCTTCAGATATTCTGAGCTTCTCTCTGCATCTGCTTTTTCCACGTTTACTCATATAAATCATGTGATTTCTTCTCGTCTTCTCAGAACATAAGATGACAAAAAGTTTGAGTTAGAGTCAGAAGAAGAAAGGAAGAAAATAAACAACTCCTAGAGTGCCATCCTTGAGACTTTCAGTCGGAAAAAGAGGTACCTTAGATCAAAGCGTACCAGTGGTGGCAGGTGAGGTCTAGTTGGGACATTCGGTTCCCAGTGTGCTTCTGTGATGAGGCGAGTTTCAGTCTCTGTGGACATACTTCTCCTTTCCCAGATTCCCTGGAAATATATTCTAGCAGACTGTCAGTCTTGATGTTCTTTAATAGTGTTGCCACAAGATTACTGGCATGAAAACGGAAAGTAATAGGAAATAATAGAATGCTAATCAGAAACAGAACCTGAAATTCCCTATTTTGCCAAAATCCCAGTCTCTGAATATCCTCCTCATCCTTGTATTTAGCTGAAGACAAAGGCCACTGATATAAACTAACCTAAGCAATATTGGTCATGTACAACTCTCAGGAAATAGGCGTAGCTACCTGAAAGTTAGAGATGGGTGAGTGAAAGAGTGTGTTTTCCTACATTTAACAATGATAATAGTATTATACCCAGCAGTAATAGTAGTAAAACTCCATTCAGGTTTCCAGACCCGATTCCAATGGGCGTATGTGTGTGGGAGGGGGTCTTCCCACACATAACACCACGCAATTCTCGAACACCAGCAGGGTGTTGGAGAACTCAACTCAATTCTGATGCTATTTGCCCAGAGACAGCACCAGGTTCCCCAGGTGAAGGGCTCTGTCCTACAAGACTGCCCTCCACGCCCCACTCCAGACCTTGGTCACAAGCCCCAGGCAGTTACCTGTGCTTCTGACCTACTGGCTACGGATTGGAAGTTCCGATGTCCTCTCCCTTGGCTTTGATTAATTTGCTAAAGCGGCTCACAGAAGTCAGGAAAACATTTATGTTTACTAGTTTAATAAAGGATACTGTAAAGATTACAAGTTAACAACCAGATTAAGAGAGACCTAGGACAAGGTCCCAGATAAAGGAGCTTCTATCCTTGTGGAGCTTGGGGCCTGGCTCGGTGGCACATGGAGGCGCTCTGTTTCCCCAGGCATGGATGCTCTCTCCGACCAAGTAGCAGGATCCAAGAGAGCAGAGAGAGATAAGCTCTTCTCAGGGATTTTTGTGAGGCTTCATTGCTTAGTGGGGATTGACTAACTTATTGGCCATTGGCTGATTCAACTACCAGCCCCTGCTCTAGGGTGGGGTTCAAAAGTCTCTCATTAACATGACAAAACACCCATTTCACCTTTAAGACTTTGGTGTTTTCAGAAAATGTGGATGAAGACCACATATATTTCCTGGGAAATAAATTCCTGGGTATGTGAATGACCAAATATGGTGTTTTTGTTTTTGTTTTTTTGCATAGGTGCATTCTTTTTTTTTATATATAATTTATTTTGGTATCATTAATCTACAATTACATGTGCAATACCATGGTGATTAAACTACCCCCTTCATCAGGTCCCCCCCACCAACCCCATTACAGTCACTGTTCATCAGCATACTGAGATGCTATAGAGTCACTACTTGTCTTCTCTGAGTTGTACAGCCCTCCCCGCGCCCCACCAACATTACATCTGCCAATCGTAATGCCCCTTTTTCCTCCCTTATCCCTTCCTTCCCACCCATCCATCCTCCCCAGTCCCTTTCCCTTTGGTAACTATTAGTCCGTTCTTGGGTTCTGTGAGTCTGCTGCTGTTTTGTTCCTTCAGTTTTTTTTTTCTTTGTTCTTATACTCCACACATGAGTGAAATCATTTGATATTTGTCTTTTTTTGGCTTGGCTTATTTCACTGAGCATAATACCCTCTAGCTCCATCCATGTTGTTGCAAATGGTAGGATTTGCTTTCTTCTTATGGCTGAATAATATTCCATTGTGTATATGTACCACCTCTTCTTTATCCATTTATCTACTGATGGACACTTAGGTTGCTTCCATTTCTTGGCTATTGTAAATAGTGCTGCAATAAACATAGGGGTGCATCTGTCTTTTTCAAACTGGGCTGCTGCATTCTTAGGGTAAATTCCTGGGAGTGGAATTCCTGGGTCAAATGGTATTTCTATTTTGAGTTTTTTGAGGAACCTCCATACTGCTTTCCACAATGGTTGAACTAATTTGCATTCCCACCAGCAGTGTAGGAGGGTTCCCTTTTCTCCACATCCTTGCCAACATTTGTTGTTGTTTGTGTTTTGGATGTTGGCCATCCTCACTGGTGTGAGGTGATATCTCATTGTGGTTTTAATCTGCATTTCTCTGATGATTAGCGATGTGGAGCATCTTTTCATGTGCCTGTTGGCCACCTGAATTTCTTCTTTAGAGAAGTGTCTATTCATGTCCTCTGCCCATTTCTGAATTGGATTATTTGCTTTTTGTTTGTTAAGGTGTGTGAGTTCTTTATATATTTTGGATGTCAACCCCTTATCAGATACATCATTTATGAATATATTTTCCCATACTGGAGGATGTCTTTTTGTTCTACTGATGGTGTCCTTTGCTGTACAGAAGCTTTTCAGCTTGATATAGTCCAACTTGTTCATTTTTGCTTTTGTTTCCCTTGCCTGGGGAGATATGTTACTGTAGAAGTCGCTCATGTTTATGTCCAAGAGATTTTTGCCTATGTTTTTTTCTAAGAGTTTTATGGTTTCATGATTTACATTCAGGTCTTTGATCCACCTTGAGTTTACCTTTGTGTATGGGGTTAGACAGTAGTCCAGTTTCATTCTCTTACATGTAGCTGTCCAGTTTTTCCAACACCAGCTGCTGAAGAGGCTGTCATCTCCCCATTGTACATCCAAGGGTCCTTTATCAAATATTAATTGACTGTAGATGTTTGGGTTAATGTTTGGATTTTCTATTCTGTTCCACTGGTCTGTGGGTCTGTTTTTGTGCCAATACCAAATTGTCTTGATTACTGTGGCTTTGTAGTAGAGTTTGAAGTCAGGGAGCGTAATTCCCCCTGTTTGATTCCTCCTTCTCAGGATTGCTTTGGCTATTCGGGGTCTTTTCCAGTTCCATATGAATTTTAGAATTATTTGTTCCAGTTCATTGAAGAAAGCTGTTGGTAGTTTAATAGGGATTGCATTGAATCTGTAGATTGCTTTAGGTAGTATAGCCATTTTTTCAATATTTATTCTTCCTAGCCAAGAGCATGGGATGCATTTCCATTTGTTAGTGTCTTCTTTAATTTCTCTTAGGAGTGTCTTGTAGTTTTCAGAGTACGGGTCTTTCACTTTCCTCGTTAGTTTTATTCCCAGGTATTTTATTCTTTTTGATGCAATTGTGAATGGAATTGTTTTCCTGATTTCTCTTTCTGTTAGTTCATCGTTAGTGTATAGGAAAGCAACAGATTTCTGTGTGTTAATTTTGTATCCTGCAACTTTGCTGAATTC
>JAQQAC010000477.1:36324430-36358752 GCA_029783875.1 Phataginus tricuspis
CAAATGGTATTTCTATGTTGAGTTTTTTGAGGAACCTCCATACTGCTTTCCACAATGGTTGAACTAATTTGCATTCCCACCAGCAGTGTAGGAGGGTTCCCTTTTCTCCACATCCTTGCCAACATTTGTTGTTGTTTGTGTTTTGGATGTTGGCCATCCTCACTGGTGTGAGGTGATATCTCATTGTGGTTTTAATCTGCATTTCTCTGATGATTAGCGATGTGGAGCATCTTTTCATGTGCCTGTTGGCCACCTGAATTTCTTCTTTAGAGAAGTGTCTATTCATGTCCTCTGCCCATTTCTGAATTGGATTATTTGCTTTTTGTTTGTTAAGGTGTGTGAGTTCTTTATATATTTTGGATGTCAACCCCTTATCAGATACATCATTTATGAATATATTTTCCCATACTGGAGGATGTCTTTTTGTTCTACTGATGGTGTCCTTTGCTGTACAGAAGCTTTTCAGCTTGATATAGTCCAACTTGTTCATTTTTGCTTTTGTTTCCCTTGCCTGGGGAGATATGTTACTGTAGAAGTCGCTCATGTTTATGTCCAAGAGATTTTTGCCTATGTTTTTTTCTAAGAGTTTTATGGTTTCATGATTTACATTCAGGTCTTTGATCCACCTTGAGTTTACCTTTGTGTATGGGGTTAGACAGTAGTCCAGTTTCATTCTCTTACATGTAGCTGTCCAGTTTTTCCAACACCAGCTGCTGAAGAGGCTGTCATCTCCCCATTGTACATCCAAGGGTCCTTTATCAAATATTAATTGACTGTAGATGTTTGGGTTAATGTTTGGATTTTCTATTCTGTTCCACTGGTCTGTGGGTCTGTTTTTGTGCCAATACCAAATTGTCTTGATTACTGTGGCTTTGTAGTAGAGTTTGAAGTCAGGGAGCGTAATTCCCCCTGTTTGATTCCTCCTTCTCAGGATTGCTTTGGCTATTCGGGGTCTTTTCCAGTTCCATATGAATTTTAGAATTATTTGTTCCAGTTCATTGAAGAAAGCTGTTGGTAGTTTAATAGGGATTGCATTGAATCTGTAGATTGCTTTAGGTAGTATAGCCATTTTTTCAATATTTATTCTTCCTAGCCAAGAGCATGGGATGCATTTCCATTTGTTAGTGTCTTCTTTAATTTCTCTTAGGAGTGTCTTGTAGTTTTCAGAGTACGGGTCTTTCACTTTCCTCGTTAGTTTTATTCCCAGGTATTTTATTCTTTTTGATGCAATTGTGAATGGAATTGTTTTCCTGATTTCTCTTTCTGTTAGTTCATCGTTAGTGTATAGGAAAGCAACAGATTTCTGTGTGTTAATTTTGTATCCTGCAACTTTGCTGAATTCAGATATTAGTTCTAGTAGTTTTGGAGTGGAGTCTTTAGGGTTTTTTATGTACAGTATCATGTCATCTGCAAATAGTGACAATTTGACTTCTTCTTTACCAATCTGGATGCCTTGTATGTCTTTGTTTTGTCTGACTGCCGTGGCTAGGACCTCCAGTACTATGTTGAATAACAGTGGAGAGAGTGGGTATCCCTGTCTTGTTCCCAATCTTAGATGAAAAGCTTTCAGCTTCTCGCTGTTAAGTATGATGTTAGCTGTGGGTTTGTCATATATAGCCTTTATGATGTTCAGGTACTTGCCATCTATACCCATTTTGTTGAGAGTTTTAATCATGAATGGATGCTGAATTTTGTCAAATGCTTTTTCAGCATCTATGGAGATGATCATGTGGTTTTTGTTCTTCTTTTTATTGATGTGGTGGATGATGTTGATGGATTTTCGAATGTTGTACCATCCTTGCATCCCTGGGATGAATCCCACTTGATCATGGTGTATGATCCTCTTGATGTATTTTTGAATTCGGTTTGCTAATATTTTGTTGAGTATTTTTGCATCTACGTTCATCAGGGATATTGGTCTGTAATTTTCTTTTTTGGTGAGGTCTTTGCCCGGTTTTGGTATTAGAGTGATGCTGGCTTCATAGAAAGAGTTTGGAAGTATTCCCTCCTCTTCTATTTTTTGGAAAACTTTAAGGAGAATGGGTGTTATTTCTTCTCTGTATGTCTGGTAGAATTCAGAGTGAATTCATCAGGTCCGGGGGTTTTGTTCTTGCGTAGTTTTTTGATTACTGATTCAATTTCGTTGCTGGTGATTGGTCTGTTTAGTTTTTCTGTTTCTTGCTTGGTCAATCTTGGAAGGTTGCATTTTTCTAAGAAGTTGTCCATTTCTTCTACGTTTTCCAGCTTGTTAGCATATAGATTCTCATAATATTCTCTTATAATTCTTTGTATTTCTGTGGGGTCCGTCATTACTTTTCCTTTCTCATTTGTGATTCTGTTTATGTGTGTAGATTCTCTTTTTCTCTTAATGAGTCTGGCTAGAGGTTTATCTATTTTGTTTATTTTTTCAAAGAACCAGCTCTTGGTTTCATTGATTTTTTCTATTGTTCTATTCTTCTCAATTTTATTTATTTCTTCTCTTATCTTTATTATGTCCCTCCTTCTGGTGACTTTGGGCCTCGTTTGTTCTTTTTCCAATTTCAGTAATTGTGTCTTTAGACTGTTCATTTGGGAGTGCTCTTGCTTCCTTAAATAGGCCTGGATTGCAATGTACTTTCCTCTTAGAACTGCCTTTGCTGCGTCCCACAGAAGTTGTGGCTTTGTGTTGTTGTTGTCATTAGTCTCCATATATTCTTTGATTTCTGTTTTGATTTGGTTGTTAACCCATTGATTAATTAGGAGAATGTTGTTAAGGCTCCATGTATTTGAGAGCCTTTTGATTTCTTTCTAAAATTTATTTCTAGTCTTATACCTTTGTGATCTGAGAAGTTGGTTGGTAGGATTTCAATATTTTTGAATTTACTGAGGTTCTTTTTGTGGCCTAGTATGTGGTCTCTTCTGGAAAATGTTCCATGTGCACTTGAGAAGAATGTGTATCCTGTTGCTTTTGGGTGCAGGGTTCTGTAGATGTCTGTTAGGTCCATCTGTTCTAGTGTGTTGTTCAGTGACTCTGTGTCTTTACTTATTCTCTGTCTGGTTGATCTGTCCTTTGGAGTGAGTGGTGTGTTGAAGTCTCCCAAAATGAATGCATTGTTGTCTATTTCCTCCTTCACTTCTGTTAGTATTTGTTTCACATATGTTGGCGCTCCTGTGTTGGGTGCATATATGTTATATCCTCTTGTTGGACTGACCCCTTTATCATTATGTAATGTCCTTCTTTATCTCTTGCTACTTTCTTCGTTTTGAAGTCTATTTTGTCTAATACAAGTACTGCAACACCTGCTTTTTTCTCTTTATTGTTTGCATGAAATATCTTTTTCCATCCCTTCACTTTTAGTCTGTGTATATCTTTGGGTTTGAGGTGAGTCTCTTGTAAGCAGCATATAGATGGGTCTTGCTTTTTTATCCACTCTGTTAGTCTGTGTCTTTTGATTGGTGCATTCAGTACATTTACATTTAGGGTGATTATAGATAGATATGTACTTATTGCCATTGCTGGCTTTACATTCGTGGTTACCAAAGGTTCAAGGGTTGCTTCTTTACTATCTAAGAATCTAACTTAACTTACTTGTTAAGTTATTGTGAACACTCTCTGATATTTCTTTATCTCTCCCTTCCTATTCTTCCTGCGTTCTTTATATATTAGTCATTTTATTCTTTGCCTTTAGTTAGTATTTGGATGGTGTGCTTTCTTTGCTATGATTTTATTTTCTCTGGTGACATCTTTTTAGTCTTAGGAGTGCTTCCCTCTAGAGCAGTCCGTTTAAGATAACCTGTAGTGGTGGTTTATGGGAGGCAAACTCTCTCCACTTTTGTTTGTCTGGTTATTGTTTAATCCCTCCATCATATTTAAATGATAATCGTGCTGGATACAATATTCTTGGTTCGAGGCCCTTCTGTTTCATTACCTTAAATATATCATGCCATTCTCTTCTGGCCTGTAAGGTTTCTGTTGAGAAGTCTGATGATAGTCTGATGGGTTTTCCTTTGTAGGTGATCTTTGTTCTCTCTCTAGCTGCCTTTAATACTCTCTCTTTATCTTTGACCTTTGGCATCTTAATTATTATGTGTCTTGGTGTTGTCTTCCTTGGGTCCCTTGTGTTCGGAGATCTGTGGGCTTCTGTGGACTGTGAGACTATTTCCTTCCCCAGCGTGGGAACGTTTTCAACAATTATTTCTTCAAAGACACTTTCTATTCCTTTTTCTCCCTCTTCTTCCTCTGGTAGTCCTATAATGCGAATATTGTTCCGTTTGGATTGGTCACACAGTTCTCTTAATAGTCTTTCATTCCTAGAGATCCTTTTATCTCTCTCTGCCTCAGCTTCTCTGTATTCCTGTTCTCTGATTTCTATTCCATTAACAGTCTCTTGCATCTCATCCAGTCTGCTGTTAAGCCTGTCGATGGCTTGTCTCATTTCTGCATTGTCTTTCCTCACTTCCCTCACTTCCTCCCTCAGCTCTTGCACATTTATGTGTAGATCCATCAGCATGGTTATGACTTTTATTCTGAATTCTTTTTCAGGAAGTCTGTGCATGTCCATCCCTTCCAGTTCCCTCTCTGGGGTTGTCTGGGTCTGGAGCTTTGTCTGTACCATATTCCTCTGCCTTTTCATGGCTATAGAAGTGGTTGCTGGTAGTTGCCACGTATGTCAGCTGGGCTCTTTATGACTTTAGAAAGGAAAAAAAAAAGAAAGAAAGAAAGAAAAAAAAAAGAAAAGAAAAAAGAAAGAGAAGAAACAAACAAGACAAAAATGCCCACTGGGAGTGCATTCTGTGGGGATGCTGTAGGTGGCGCTGTTGCTCCGCTATTCCAGAGCCGTGGCTGCGCCACTCTGCAGGGCCCTTTATAGCTCTGGCCGGGGTGGAAACGAAAGGGAGGCTGTTGAGTTCTGTGGGAAGTTTAAGTGCAGCCACCCTTTCCCAGTCGCCAGCTAAGGAGTCCGAAGTTCCCCAGGACTCCCAGCCTGCTGGGCTGAGTGTTCTGGGGCGATCCAGTTCTCCGCTGGGTTCCTGTCTCTTTAAGACTGCTGAAAAAAGCGCACGCTTTTCTTCTTTTTTTTTTTTTCGTTCCTGGAGCCAGCTGCAAGCAACCTGGCACATTCCCCACTCAGACCCTGCACCCTCTGTCTCTCCAATCTCCACTACACCGTGCGATGTGTGTCAGCGCTCCCCACGCAGATCACCGGGGCTGGTTATTTTTTGGGCCTGTACTTCCACGCCCTCCTGGCTCTGAATCCTCTCCTCCCACCGGTGCACTGGGGTGGGGGAGCGCTCAGGTGCCGCCAGGTCACTGCTCCGTATCTTACCCACCTCGCGGTGTGCCAAGTCCTCTCAGGTGTAGCTGCACGCTGTATGCTTTCCTGTGTATTCTGGTCTCTCTTTTAGGAATAGTTGTATTTGCTGTGTTTTCGTGGATATATATAGTGTTGGGAGGAGATTTCTGCTGCCCTGCTCACATCGCCAACTTTCCAGAAGTCCCAAATATGTATTTCTTATGACTCATTATATCTTAATGAGTTAACTACCCTGTTAGTCACAACCTTCATTCTGACACCAGGTTAGAATGAAAGCAGGTCTCAGACCAAATTCTATGAAACATGATGGAAAGAACATGCATTTGCAAGCAGGCCCCGAGCAGCTACACCACCAGCTCTCTGAGCTTTTAGGTCCATGAAAGGTTCATCATGCCAATGGTATTACAGAGGTAGCATTCTATAACCACTGTAGTCAGCATCAGGCAACCAGAGCTCTCCTAAGCAGGATGTGGGACTACTTATGGATCAAATCTAAGAGACCATCCAAATGTGGACGGGCTACAGGCTTTGTTAGTTTCTGGTACCTTTCCATGCAAAATTGAGTGTTTCTAAAATAGTATTCCATTTTTAAGAGTCCATTTCTGACCACCATGCTAATTGAAAAGCCACTAATTTTGCCAATAAAAGCCCATTTATGGCATTCACTATATTCCTGAGCAAAACAATATATTCCTGAGCCAATCAGTAATGAAGAGATGGGGCATGCCTTCCGTGTGCTTCTGGGGTCTAGAGCACTCAACTGTCTGAATAAGAAGTAGCAATTCCTCTAGTGGCAAGAGACTTGATACCTGCATGCATCCCCTCCTTGCTCCTATTTTCCCTCTAGTGATGCTGACCACAATTCTGTAAATGGGTACTTTCTCACTTCTGGCTCACTCTGTCTTGTAGAGGCTAATTTGCACTCAGCAAAATGCAGAGATCTTAGGTGTACAGTTTGATGAGTTTTGACTAATGTATACATCCATGTAACCAACACTCAAATCAAGATCTAAAGCATTTCATCAAAACCAGAAAGCACTCTTATAATATTCCTTTATAGTTAAGCCTGGTCTCCCTCAAATCTGTCCCAAGACACTCTTGATTCCTTCTACCCTAGATTAGTTTTACCTGCTTTTTAACTTCATGTAAACGGAATCATATAGTGTATGCTCTTTTGTATTTAGTTTCTTTCCCCTCAATACAATATCTGTGAAATATATCCTTTTGTTGTTCACATCAGTAATTTCTTCCTTTTTAGAGCTTAGTAGCTTTCCTTTGTAGAAATATCACACAATGAGTTTACTATTTTCCTGGCTTTGGTGATTTGGGTTGTTTCCATTTTCTGCCCTATTTCACAGAAAAACTTCTATAAACACCCTTCTACAAGTGTTTTTGTAGACTTGCTTTCATTTCTCTTGGGTATATATTTAGGAGAGCTATTATTAAGCTATAGGGCAGATATAGGTTTAACTTCCTAAGGAATTACCAGGCTGTTTCCCACAGGAGTTGTACCATTTTACTCATGAGCCTTAAATATGTGAGGATTCCATTTATTCCATATCATCAACAATTAGTACTGCTGATCTTTTAATTCTGACCATTTAATGGTATGCAGTGGTATTTCACTAGTTTTAATTTGCTTGATGACAAATGATGCTGGGCAATTTTTCATATGTTTATTGAGCCACTTACATGTCTTCTTTTGTGAAGTGTCATTTCAAGTCTTTTGCCATTTTTAAAAACTTGGGTCATTTATCTTTTCATTATTGATATGTAGGAATACTCTGTCGATTGTGGACACAAGTTCTTTGGCAGATGTTTGTGTGGCAAATACTGTCTTCCAGATTGTGGTTTACCTTTTCATTTTGCTCATGGTTTTGATGTGCAGAGTTTTGAATTTTAATAAAAGCCAAATTGTCAATTCTTTTCTTTTTAGGGTTGCAGTTTTTTGTGTCCTCTCTATGAAATCACTGCCTATTCCAAGGATCTGAAGATATTCTATTCTTTTAAGCTTTGTAATTTAAGCTTTTATGTTCTGTGATCCATTTTGAATAATTTGTGTGAGGTAAAAGTCATAGGTCATTTTTTTCCAACATGATTGTTGAGAATCTTTCCTTTCTCCATTGAGTTGCCTTGAGGTCTTTGTTGCATTGGGGATGGGGGTGGGGAAAGGGTCTTGGACCCTCCATTCTGTTCCTTTCAACTATTTGTCTATACTTAGGCCAAGGCTACATTGTCTTAATTACCATAGCTTGAAATCAGGGAGTAAAAATCTAACTTTGCTCTTTTTTTTCCCAAGATGACTTGGCTCTTGTATATCCTTTGCATTCTACATAAATTTTAGAATTAGCTTTCCAAGAAAGCCTGCTGGTAGTTTAACTGGGATTGCATTGAATATAAAAATCAACTTGTGGAGAACTGAATATTCAACAATATTAAATCTGTACACTAACGAGAAGAGCCTTTAATGAAAACGATTTCTTTTTAATATTTATTAAAGTGGTAAGATTGCATATAAGTAAGATTTTCAGTATTTAACTTTAACACATCATGTCCTTAGTTTATAAGTGTGTTTTATTAAACCAATATCTAAACTTTGGTGAATATTATATTCCAGAATCCCAGTCTGGCTTTCTTAATTCTCTGAAAGAAGTACCAGAAACTCTAATGCTGATCTTTTCCAAACAAAATTATTTTTAGGAGCTAATGAAACAACACAAAAGGGACACCTTGCAATTAGAAGAGCTGAGAAAGGCCAAAGAGGTAAGATTTCTTATTTATTCCTGTGGAATTAGCATTCTAAAAATACATCAGTAAAATTATATACCACCAATAAAATGGAATCTATGAGAATTTTCCCAAACCAATAAAAAATGGAAGACCAAAAGCTGAGTTTGCTGGCTTCAACAAGTCAAAAAGAATTTTAGAACAGTAAGACAAAGCCATCAGTAAAACAAAGTCATTAGAGTCTTTTTAGAGCCAGATTTCAACAAATATATGAGCAATAGTACTGCATGATCTTCAGGGCACATACCTTCCATTTCTAATATGGCTCAAGCCACAGAAGGGTCTTCAATTGTAAAATGCCAGATTCTTGCCTTTAACGTCTGAAAATAGTGCCACCTGGGAACTCCTTGACTCCAAGCTTGAAACTCAACATCCCTCACCATCCCCCCAACACTCCCTTCAATCCCCCCAATCCCCAACAGTCTCCTCAAGGAACTCTCTTCTTCTGGGACAACTTATGGCCCTTCCATAGCAGGAAACAACTGCAGGGAAACTCTTCAAACCCACAATCCGCCTTGTGGTTTTTCTTTCACTGAGATTTTAATTTGGATCCAGAATGACATGTTTGGGAAAAGATGAGCCATTATGAAAGTATGGATGATATACTAGGGCCCAGCCACGGCTCCCGCACTGCTGGGCTAACAGACCGTGACGGCCTGTGCAGTCAGGGAATGGGCTTTGGAGTTTGGAAACAGAATTTTTTAAGATTTTTAACATAAGAAATTATATATTTTTATTACTGTTTTAAAGAAACATAAATTAGTGTAGAGGATGGATTGGACAGGGAGGGACCAGAAGTGCAACAAAATTAATATTCAGTTAACATCAATCCTTTCCAAAAAATGTGTTTGATGATGTGCTTATGAATAATAAAAACAAGAATTATCCCTGGGTTTTGTGAAATCTAGGTCCACACAGAGCCATGCTGTCCTTCACCCCTGGACACCAGAATCTTCTCACACCCTCTCATGGGTGCTCCCCTCAGGAGAGGCCTGCTGTGTTTCCGAGAGGGCTTACCATGCTCACCAGCAGAGATCAGGTTTGAGACTTCAGCACATGAGGGGTTTTTATTTAGCTGGGTCGGATCACAAAAATCCTCCTCACTGACCTTTAAGAAGGGTCCCTGGCATCCCCTGCATACTGTCAGACAACAAAAATTCAACTGCGTAAAGCCAGCTCATTCAATGACTCATGAATCGGTCAGCACCCCATCTAGTAACAGGCAGGAGATCCACCGAGCTGCAGAAAGGGGTGGAATTCACGCAGAATGCATTGTTTCAAGCAAGGCTGCCTTCCTAAGAGGAATCTTCTTATGAATTAGATTGCCCTGACTCCCCTTCCTGCCGTCCAAAAAAAATAAAAAAGCAAAACAGCAGCATTTTAGTAATAAATAAATTAAGCATAGTGTCATGCAACTGAACAACAGCATCAATTAAGAGGGAAGAAGAGCTTTTTTCTCAGTGTAAAAGTGGGTTGTGGCATTTGTTTCCCCATGTTTTTCCTGTCATCCTTATTGCTTACTTCGAAGTTCACTTTGGTCAGGATGGCGAGAATGTCTTCACCCCTGCAAAACACAACATAACATTGTGACCCTCTGTAGGGGACAGACAACTAGTAACACGTTCATCTGCTGGGCTCAGTGACAGTTCTTTCCCTCAGGCCATCAGACATTTGAAAAAAATTGCTAAACCAAGACCTACCAATGCTTTCCAGGTAAAAAAAGAAAGTGGTCTGAGAGCCTAATAACTTAACTTTGGTTTACTTGAGATCATTACTGACCATCAGAAGCCCATGTTGTCATCAGACTTGCGTTCTTTCCCCTCTGACCTGTTTGTACCTAATTCTGCCCCATGCACGATGTCACCCCCTGGCCCCCGTAACTGCCTCAGTGTCCTCCACCGTCCTCTGCCTCAAACTGGATTGTTCCTGTGGATCCATCCATGATGCAATCAAACTTCAGGCAGGTGCAAATCAAATGTCTTCTGCAGCCACTCCACCCCTTTCTCACCAGCCTCTCATCAGGTTAGTCAGGCAGCCTGTTCAGCTACCTCTAGCTAACCCTCAGAGCCTTGCAGGATTCATGGTCTGAGCCACAAAATGAAAACATAGTATTGATGTTATGGTTCACTTCGTTATCTGTCATGGGAAATCCTCATTTTCCTATGCTTAAAGCATAATGATGTAGAACTAGAAGGAACCCACAGAAAATCCCTTACTATTCACCTGCCGTGTGTGTGCATTTGGGTGAACTGTGAATACAAAACCATCATTTAACTAAAGGAAGCATAGAATACAATAAATGAAGGAGGGATATTTTCCCACATTTGTGACTTCTCAGGCCAAATCAGTGGGAATAGAAAGGGTTTCTACTCTTTAGCACTTATTTCCCACAATACATTGAGGTTGGTTACTATTATAAAACTTTTGACCGAGTTGGAGGAGTCTTACTGCTTTCTTAGAAGACTTCCAAAACTAGTTAAGTTCAGTCATGTTTGTGCCTAAAGACAAAGCTGGACTGCATGGCTCTACCATCTTTCCCAGCTCTATGACACTTTGACCTCTGAGGTGCTAAATAAAGGAAAGTCCTAGGTGAGTATCTGAGTTGTTTCCATCCATGAACTACAGATATCAAGACTTGTCCTCTCTCCCACTTTGCAACTGAACTGGGAAGTACAGCTATGTGATCCACAGCTAGATATTTAGAGGTGAATGAAAGGTTGAATAGGCAAATATTACCTAGGACATCTTTCTCTCAGGCTCTGGCAAAGTGACTGGATATACCAGGTCCCCTCCATGGGGTTTCGGTAGGAAACATAGTTGTTCACAGTGGCCATCCCCAACAGAAAGTCAGCCTCATCTGGAATGTATCTCTTTCGAAATGATGAGTCCATTTCTAAATAGCCTTCCTTCTGTTTTGAGTCAGTCTCAACAGCAATACCTCTCTGGAAGTTATCCCCTTGACAGGCCTGAATAAAAAAGATTTTGGGTTTGCCTGCAAGGGATGGGCACTGCAAGCCAGTGAAGTAAGAGGTCAGCTCGTAGATGGGGGCTTCCTGCCCATCCGAGCCATAGATGATTCCTTTGTCTCCATGGGAGAGGATGCAGCAGATGAAGCAGTCCCTGTCCTTGTGGTCCATCTTTTGGTAGGATTGCAGGGCCTCACAGATCTCCTTGGCTGTGGAGTCTTTGTAACACACTATCTCAAAATGGAGATCACTGAAGGTCTTCCTCAAAGCCTCTGAGAAGTGAAAGAAGAAAAGTCATATTGCACCACAGTAATTCCCAAACCTCACAGCCCAGAGCTAGAGAGAACATTGATCAGATAAGAATTTGACCAGAACTTAACAAGATCCTCTGTATTAGTGGCTGGATTCATAGGCTTCTAATATTTATGGCCACTAGCTGAAAACATTTCCCAGTCCTGAGACAAATGAGAAAGGGGAGGGTGCTATTGTTGGATTGTTAATCTTTTCTCAACTGGTCTATAATATGGGCAAGCTGTTATTTAGGCTTACTACCAAGCCAGCCTAAAAAATAATTGTTACTAACATAATCAGAAAAAAGAGCCCCCAAAAATATCCAGATAAGAGATCCATACTTCAATAGTAATATTTGTATTACTAGTACTACATAAACATAATATTCATTAATTACGCTTCTTTTCTTATTAAACTCTGTCTTTCCTAGAATCAGTAATTGCATTAGTTTTTCATTGCTTTGTTTTCTAGATGCTCAACATTATTTTTGCCCCAAATGCTCTTACAGATCTAGTCAAAGTCTTTCAAATTTTTCAGGCTGCCTATCTAATTCTTTTTCTTTAAAAAAAAAAAAAAAACACATTTAAGGTGTACAACAGGATGATATACATAGAGCCTTTTAAAATCTTAGAATAGATTCACTTGAATAAGCAAATGTTAACAGACACCATTTACAGAGTCCTGATGATAAAAATCAGCCTACATTAATTTTCTAAACTTTATTCAATTTAAAAAATAAGTCATTACCTGACGTTATGACTCAGAAACACCATTTTCAAAAACTCTTTGGTCAAATAAAAATTCTTTATGTCATGATGGTTGGGTTGGATTGTTTCTATTATTACTTTTAGTTGTAGCCTTTTCAATGTTCTTATGCTACAAATTATTATTTCATTTAAGTTGTAAGTTCTCAATCTCAGCCTAAAAGGACTTCTGACCAGGTGAGCATTTGAAAATTTTTTCCTATTAAGGACTCACAATTTCTGCAGTACTCATAGCCCAACTTTTATAAGTGCAATTTCTATAAGTGGTCTTGATTCCAAGGCAGTATTTTCACCTAATACCTAACACATTCTACAGAAGCACTATTTATTTAGTTGAATTAAAGGCAAAGCTTATTGTTGCTTTTTTACTATAAGCCTTTTAGCAAGATTTGGTATTTTATCTTTATATATACATCGTTTTGATTTTAAAACATTAATTAAAAAAAGACAAAAGCAGAAAACAAGCAAATATGTAAGAATGCTCCTCACTTCCACAGGGAAATATGGTCATATCCATTTTCTGAAAATATGTGGCCCTGTTGGTACAGCTTTTGTTCTCCCCTTCTGATAAAAACATAGGAATTAGAAATATCTCACTTCTCTTCTGACTTCTACTGTACCTGCATCCAAGTCTGTTCCATTCCTGTTCTTCATGCTCTGAAGTTTGGGTACATCCTTTCGTGCTATACTAAAATCATAATTGTTGAAGATTAAACAATATCCTCGCGGTTTGCTTTTCATTGGGTAAACTTCGATTGATACCTGGAAAACAAAAATCCAGCCCAGGAGCTGACTCTGTGGGTCACTTGAGATGTGAACAACTTCTTCAGAGGAGATCAGGCTGTTCCCTTAGCCAAAATGAGACACAAGCACATGTCACTGGCTTCATCCACCACAACTAGACATCGTCTGACAGCTAGTTTTCACCACTCCTCTCACTTGGCATCCCTAGGCTTCTGCCCCACAGTTAGTGTCTAAGTCAGTGTCCCAGTACCTGGGCCTCCTAAGCACGTTGCACTGTTAATATTGTTGTCCTCCTAACATATTTTCATTATTTGTTCCCGGCTCTGTTCAAGGCAGGTAACACCTGTGACAGAAACTGGGATTCATTAATTTGGGAGCGCTCAGTCAGGAGCCGCTGAGTGAATGAATGTCTTAGTGCTGCCTCTGGGCTGCCCCTCCGTGACCTCGCGGTTCCCTTGCCTATCTACTCAATTCCTCCGGGCTTCCTGGATAACAGCTGAAAGCCTGCCCTTCGCACATGACATAGTGTAGCCCCAGGACTGAATGCGGCGTTCGGGAGCACAGCGCCTGCAGGAGAGGGCTGCGCTGAAGGCTGCGGTACCCAGCCTCTGATGCGCCGTCAGAGTTGGCCCTGCCCTCCTGCTCCTTCCCCAGCCGTTTCAGTCCTGGGACACTCAGATTTCATTGGGAAATCCCTGCAGCTCCTTGAGGTGAGAAAAGGGCTCTGGGCTAAGGGGCCACATTCCTAGGTCTACTACTTAATAACCTTAAGAATTTGTGCAAGTTACCTAACGTCTCTCTCTCGGTACGATTAGCTGCTCAGTGGGGGAAGACGCTTGCAGGGTTTGCAGAGTGCCACGTGACTGGTTAATCCTTGATTTTCTGACGGAGAGGCCCGATAACTTGCCCAGGAGCCCACTAGTAAACGGTCTCTCTCTAGCTTAATTTCAGTTCTCCCACTGGACGCGTAAGTGTTCGGGGTTTCTCCTGGTTCCCAGAGGAGTGAATGCGCTACTGACTCAGGAAGTGTTGGTGAATTGTTGAAAGTTACATAAACAGAAGTGAATGTGTCTAGAGAGACAATTCTTGCACTGGCTCATTGAGACGAGAGCCCAGACGCAGCTACATCATGGGCACTTGCTGCTTACACCTAAGGAGAAACCCTTCTGAAAGGCCAAGCTGAGAGAACAGGCTTTTTTCCCCTAGTCCTGCTGGACTCTTCCCCTCAAGCCCTCTCTCGCTGAAGCAGGTGCAGCTGCTGAAGGATCAGGTGGGCGGCTTCTGACTCAGTAGCCCACTCCTCTGCGGGGTGGGAACCAGAAGAAACCCTGAACTTTTATGCATCCGGGGGCAGAACTGAAATTAAACTTGAGAGAGACTGTTTACTGGTGGGCCCCTGAGCAGGTTATCAGGCCTCTCCGTCAGAAAAATCAGGGATTAACTGAAGTCACGTGGCCCTTTGCAAGTCCTGACTCTGACACTTCAATACCTTTATCCTTGTCTTTCAAATAAAAATGTAACGCATAGGAAACCACAGAGGCCACATTTTTAAAATTAAAAAGTCACATTTTAAACGTGTCCTTTTGTGAATTTCTTCTACAGTTCTCCATAGTGTCCATGAGTTTCTGCCCCTTGTTAGTTTTCCTGGAAGCTAACAGGGCTCAGGAATGTAACAAGTAGAATCTGCAACGCAAAGAGAAAAAAGAATCAGCATTTCCACATACCTGGGACTCACTGTCCGGTACTCCTGGAGAGTCTGACATTGTCAGCCTTTCAAGTAATTTTTCCTTCATGAAAAATTGAGACAGATCTGGAATGAGACACAGCAGGGAAGATATGCTGGTAAAGAAACATGTAGCACAGAAGACAAAATAAGGTCCTTTTTAAACTGAAAATTCACAGACTGCCCTAAACACAATATCTTTGCAGTCCACAGAATAAGTAAAAATCTTATTACTAACTCTGCACCTAGTTCAGACTTGTTGGCTTGGGGCTGCAGGTTCTGACTCTTTTAACAACTTTTTCTATCTTTCAGTGTGTCCAGAAGGTGGCAAGTCGGCACTGAGCCTTCCCCCTGACATGAGGAGGGTGACATGAGGGCCGTTACGGTGTGGGTGCTGTTGAAAGGTTGTAGAGAGGAGGCAATGAGTGAATTAAATCTATCCTGAAAGGACCGCTCTCAGCATTACCATTGGAAAGTTCATCTGGACTTTTTTCAAGGCTCATTCTTCTCTCTGAATTAATAAAGAAACACACACAGATTAGAAACGACTGTGACAGAGGGACTTGTTGATTTAAGAATGCATAATGTTGAGGCACAGCTGTCAGGGTATTTCTACCTCTGCTCAGTTCTTCATAGTCATTGATTTTCTCCAGCAGGCTCTTGTTGACCTGGTCACAGATTCTTCTCAGCGTATCCAAGTTTCCTTCCCCTAGAATGACCCTCTTCTCCATCTCTATGAAAATGTCAAGCATGTTCTAGAGGAAGAAGAAATAAAGTTCAAGACTGGATTGAGCCATATTGGCTTTAACTTAGTTTTTTTTTTTACTTCTATTCTCTCCAAACCAAGGGCCCACACTAGCTTCCCAAGCCGACCCTCTGAGAGGACATCCTGGTCTTATAAATCCAGTAGACTACTAGGGAAGCAAGTCTGTTTTCTGGCCCAGAAAAACAGAAAAGAGAAGATGGAGGAGAAACCACATCAAACATCCCCCAGTCCCCAGTCCCCGGGTGCCAGGCCCTGCATTGAAACCGCCTGTGGATACGTTTCATGTGAAGACTGGGACGGAGCCCGGGGTGCAGCAGCCTTGCCCCCACAGGGACAGCCCAGGGACTGCCTCACACCCAACGGTGCCTGTGGCGCCCAGGCCATCTCCAGACCCGCGTTCACACACGTGCAGACACACACACACCACACCACACCACATGCAGACACACACACAGTTTCAGGTCCCAGGTCATTGCAGAGACCAGGAAGGCAGGAGACATGGCTCTGCAGAGCCCCGCATGGGTCTGTGTCCCCACGACCAGCCTTCTCCTGCTCCCGACTCGGCCCTGCTCCTGACAGTCGGTGTGAGTAGCACGTCACAGTATACAAAAGAATCATATCATCTCTGCTTCTCCCCTGGTTAAAAGGTGAGAATCCTGGTAGTTTTGACTGTACTAGTTCTCTCTTCAGTCTCAGAAATCCCCACTGGCTGACTCATTCCCAAGAGAAAATCTTAGTGAGACACCAGGTCTTACCATGTCATCATCCAGTTTACATTTGGAGATGTTCTGGCTCAAAAGAAACTTAAAGGACCTCAATTCCAGTTTGCTTACATCTTCTGAAATCTGAAAAAGCATGACCCTGTGGTGGTAAATGGAGACACTTTAGAAATGCTTTCTTAAATAATTCCCATTTTATACATAGAGTCACAGTGGACTGGATTCCAATGGGCTCCCTTTAAAATAAACCCAGCTAATGCCATGATTTATGAATTGAGTCCTTGGAAAGAGGCTGGTGTAGTGACAGAAGACTACTAACTCATGCCCAACTCATCCACCCTTAAAGGAATTTGAAGTTCCACTAACTGTCATTCAGTTAATTTCAGTTAAATGAATTATTTTTCCTTTGTCCTTTATTATAAAGTCAAGATCTTGTTGCAACAGAAAGAACTTTTGATTTTGGTAATTATGCTTTTCAAAATGCAATGTGAATCATCATTTCCTTAAGACTTGTCAGCATTCTCCCAGCCTTACACTCAGTAGGAAGGTCAAACACCTGGTTCTGGAATCCAGACCTTTGTGAACTGAGCCCAGCCTACCTCCTTGTCCTCTCTAGCCACTCCTCACCACCCACCCCATTTTCCCTCCAAATGCACCCAGCTGCCCTAACGCCTACCCCTTTATGTGTGCCCCACATCCTCCACATTCTCTCTTGCAGACAGCCCCTACCTGAGTGTCCTCAAGGCGGTATTCACCCCTTGTGCCTTTGCAACACCGAAGGTGAGGCAGGCAATAGAGGGAGGCAGACAGAGTTCAGGACCCATTAAGTTTCAAGGCACTTGTAAGTCTCAAAAATATCCAATCAAACTCAGCCACTCAAAAATTACACTTAGTTAGATAGACCTCAGCTATGATTGGTTATGCCCTATGTAAATGAAGCATTGGACTTTCGCCAATCAAGAGTGGGTTGTAATCTAAAGCCAACAATGACAATAAGTACATATCTATCGATATCACAGTAAATGTAAATGGACTGAATGCACCAATCAAAAGACACAGAGTAACAGAACGGATAAAAAAGCAAGACTCATCACATGCTGCTTACAAGAGACTCACCTCAAACCCAAAGATATACACAGACTAAAAGTGAAGGGATGGAAAAAGATATTTCATGCAAACAACAAAGAGAAAAAAGCAGGTGTTGCAGTACTTGTATTGGACAAAATAGACTTCAAAACGAAGAAAGTAGCAAGAGATAAAGAAGGACATTACATAATGATAAAGGGGTCAGTCCAACAAGAAGATATAACCATTATAAATATATATGCACCCAACACAGGAGCACCAGCATATGTGAAACAAATACTAACAGAATTGAAGGAGAAAATACACAGCAATGCATTCATTTTAGGAGACTTCAACACACCACTCACTCCAAAGGATAGATCAACCAGACAGAGAATAAGTAAAGACACAGAGGCACTGAACAACACACTAGAACAGATAGACCTAAAAGACATCTACAGAACTCAGCACCCAAAAGCACCAGGATACACATTCTTCTCAATTGCACATAGAACATTTTCCAGAATAGACCACATATTAGGCCACAAAAAGAACCTCAGTAAATTCAAAAATATTGAAATCCTACCAACCAAATTCTCAGATCACAAAGGTATAAAACTAGAAATAAATTTTAGAAAGAAATCAAAAAGGCTCACAAATACATGGAGACTTAACAACATTCTTCTAATTAATCAATGGGTTAATGACCAAATCAAAACAGAAATCAAAGAATATATGGAGACTAATGACAACAACAACACAAAGCCACAACTTCTGTGGGATGCAGCAAAGGCAGTTCTAAGAGAGTATATTGCAATCCAGGCCTATTTAGAGAAGGAAGAACATTCCCAAATGAATAGTCTAAAGACACAATTACTGAAAATGGAAAAAGAAGAACAAAGGAGGCCCAAAGTCACCAGATATAGGGACATAATAAATATCAGAGAAGAAATAAATAAAATTGAGAAGAATAAAACAATAGAAAAAAATCAATGAAACCAAGAGCTGGTTCTATGAAAAAATAAACAAAATAGATAAACCCCTAGCCAGACTCATTAAGAGAAAAAGAGAATCTACACACATAAACAGAATCAGAAATGAGAAAGAAAAAATAACGACGGACCCCACAGAAATACAAAGAATTATAAGAGAATATTAAGAGCATCTATATGCTAACAAGCTGCAAAACCTAGAAGAAATGGACAACTTCTTAGAAAAATACAACCGTCCAAGACTGACCAAGCAAGAAACAGAAAAACTAAACAGACCAATCACCAGCAACGAAATTGAATCGGTAATCAAAAAACTACCCAAGAACAAAACCCCCGGACAGGATGGATATAACTCTTAATGCTACCAGACATATAGAGAAGAAATAACATCCATTCTCCTTAAAGTTTTCCAAAAAATAGAAGAGGAGAGAATACTTCCAAACTCTTTCTATGAAGCCTGCATCACTCTAATACCAAAACCGAGCAAAGACCTCACCAAAAAAGAAAATTACAGACCTTTATCCCTGATGAACGTAGATGCAAAAATAATCAACAAAATATTAGCAAACCGATTTCAAATATACATCAAGAGGCTCATACACCATGATCAAGTGGGATTCATCCCAGGGATGCAAGGATGGTACAACATTCGAAAATCCATCAACATCATCCACCACATCAACAAAAAGAAGAACAGAAACCACATGATCATCTCCATAGATGCTGAAAAAGCATTTGACAAAATTCAGCATCCATTCATGATTAAAACTCTCAATAAAATGGGTATAGATGGCAAGTACCTCAACATCATAAAGGCCATATATGACAAACCCACAGCTAATATCATACTTAACAGCGAGAAGCTGAAAGCTTTTCATCTAAGTTCGGGAACAAGACAGGGGTGCCCACTCTCTCCACTGTTATTCAACATAGTACTGGAGGTCCTAGCCATGGCAATCAGACAAAACAAAGACATACAAGGCATCCAGATTGGTAAAGAAGAAGTCAAATTGTCACTATTTGCAGATGACATGATACTGTACATAAAAAACCCTAAAGACTCTACTCCAAAACTACTAGAACTAACATCTGAATTCAGCAAAGTTGCAGGATACAAAATTAACACACAGAAATCTGTTGCTTTCCTATACACTAACGATGAACTAACAGAAAGAGAAATCAGGAAAACAATTCCATTCCCAATTGCATCAAAAAGAATAAAATACCTAGGAATAAACCTAACCAAGGAAGTGAAAGACCTGTACTCTGAAAACTACAAGACACTCCTAGGACAAATTAAAGAGGACACTAACAAATGGAAATGCATCCCATGCTCTTGGCTAGGAAGAATAAATATTGTCAAAATGGCTATACTACCTAAAGCAATCTACAGATTCAATGCAATCCCTATCAAACTACCAACAGCTTTCTTCAATGAACTCGAACAAATAATTCTAAAATTCATATGGAACCACAAAAGACCCCGAATAGCCAAAGCAATCCTGAGAAGGAGGAATCAAACAGGGGGAATTACACTCCCTGACTTCAAGCTCTACTACAAAGCCACAGTAATCAAGACAATTTGGTACTGGCACAAAAACAGACACACAGACCAGTGGAACAGAATAGGAAATCCAAACATTAACCCAAACATATGCAGTCAATTAATATTTGATAAAGGAGCCTTGGATATACAATGGGGAGATGACAGCCTCTTCAGCAGCTGGTGTTGGAAAAACTGGACAGCTACATGTAAGAGAATGAAACTGGACTACTGTCTAACCCCATACACAAAGGTAAACTCAAGGTGGATCAAAGACCTGAATGTAAGTCATGAAACCATAAAACCTTTAGAAAAAAACATAGGCAAAAATCTCTTGGACATAAACATGAGTGACTTTTTCATGAACATATCTCCCTGGGCAAGGGAAACAAAAGCAAAAATGAACAAGTGGGACTATATCAAGCTGAAAACCTTCTGTACAGCAAAGGACACCATCAGTAGAACAAAAAGACATCCTACAGTATGGGAGAATATATTCATAAATGACGTATCTGATAAGGGGTTGACATCCAAAATATATAAAGAAGTCACGCACCTTAAACAAAAAGCAAATAATCCAATTAAGAAATGGGCAGAGGACATGAATAGACACTTCTCTAAAGAAGAAATTCAGATGGCCAACAGGCACATGAAAAGATGCTCCACATCGCTAATCATCAGAGAAATGCAGATTAAAACCCCAATGAGATATCACCTCACACCAGTGAGGATGGCCAACATCCAAAACACAAACAACAACAAATGTTGGCGAGGATGTGGAGAAAAGGGAGCCCTTCTACATTGCTGGTGGGAATGCAAATTAGTTCAACCATTGTGGAAAGCAGTATGGTGGTTCCTCAAAAAACCCAAAATAGAAATACCATTTCACCCAGGAATCCCTCTTCTAGGAATTTACCCTAAGAATGCAGTAGCCCAGTTTCAAAAAGACAGATGCACCCCTATATTTATTGCAGCACTATTTACAATAGCCAAGAAATGGAAGCAACCTAAGTGCCCATCAGTAGATGAATGGATTAAGAAGATGTGGTACATATACACAATGGAATATTATTCAGCCATAAGAAGAAAACAAATCCTACCATTTGCAACAACATGGATGGAGTTAGAGGGTATTATGCTCAGTGAAATAAGCCAAGCCGAAAAAGACAAGTATCAAATGATTTCACTCATATGTGGAGTATAAGAACAAAGAAAAAAACTGAAGGAACAAAACAGCAGCAGACTCACAGAACCCAAGAACGGACTAATAGTTACCAAAGGGAAAGGGACTGGGGAAGATGGGTGGGAAGGGAGGGATAAGAGGGAAAAAGGGGCATTACGATTAGCAGACGTAATGTTGGGGGGGCATGGGGAGGGCTGTACAACTCAGAGAAGACAAGTAGTGATTCTATAGCATCTCACTACGCTGATGGACAGTGACTGTAATGGGGTTGGTGGGGGGGACCTGATGAAGGGGGTAGTTTAATAACCATAATATTGCAGATGTAATTGTAGAGTAATGATACTAAAATAAATTGTAAAAAAAAAAATAATGAATTAAAAAAAAAAAAGAGTGGGTTGTAATGTCATCAGTTCAGGGTGGGACTTCCTCCTCTCAGGCAATATAAACCACAGACCCAACAGCCTTCACAGCATCCTCCCCTGAAGTCCCTCCTGAATAGCAGGATTTTTCTCTTTTCACTCATTAAAAGAGCTTTGCTGGTTGCTCCGTACTCATTCTCATCACCTCCTAGACACTATCCTGGGAAAAACAGCAGTGTTCACAGCTGGTAACATTGGGCAACACAGATATTATAATTGTCTGTTTCTGAAACTTTCCAGGTCCCCAGAGAGCAGGGTCTGTGCACTGTTGGTGTCCGTAAGCCCAGAGGGTCATGAAGTGCAGTGTTAAGGGCAGGGATGGGAACCTTATGTGACTCTAAACATGTTACACGTTTTCTTTCTCCATCTGTAGACTTGTCGATAATACTATTCTACACCATTGGGATGCACTGAGGATTACATGAATAAGTTTATTTGAGGTGCTTAAACCAGTCTTTGGTAACACACTAAGTGTTAATACCCAAAAGGCATTATCATGTCGTAATCTATGACTGCCTCTTGGGATATGCTTGTTGAATGAACAAAGGAATAGTAAGTCAGCAAGCCTTTCACTACTATGGTGTAAAGGAAAATAACTCTAATACAAAAACATGTAAACTTCAAAATTAAATTAGAAAATTAAAATCCTGAAACGAAAAATAGTGTAGAAACAAAAGCTACTCAGTATTATCACCTGCTTCTTCCTTACTCTCATGGAGTCTCTATCCTAGAAATATGTCTCTTATGCTTTCTCAGTTTGGCCAAGACTGGGTCCAATCAAAAGCTACTACCCCTTTTAACTTTATTACAAGGTATTTTGCCCTTTACTTTCGTCATTATTGAAACCTACTGGCTTTCTTGTGCCATCACCGTCTAGAAATAAACCTGGATAGTTTATAAGATACTTATTTTATAGGTAGCAATTATAATTTAAAAATAAAAATATGTAGTTGTTTTTTTATAAATGGAAAGCAGCCACACTAGTGTATTTTTTTATTTCCTGGCTAATGACTAATGATAAATAAGCAGTTGATTGTACTTGTGCTCTTTTGTTCCCCAGCTTGCAAGCTGAAGACTCTAAGAGGCAGATCCCACCCTGGTGAGGAGCTCTAACCCTCCAACAGGCAGGCGCAGGTGACTGTCTGGCCCGGGCACTTTGCTCCAGTCTTGTTCCCACAGCAGAAGGAGTGCAACCTTCAGAAGACCAGGATGATGCGCATCAGCTTTCCCAGTTCTGGGGCTGCTTTTTTGTTTGTTTGCTTTTTAGGATTAATTGGTGCCTTAATGAAAAAAAATCATCAGGACTTCACAGTTCTATCAAACTGAAGTTACCCAGTATTGACCAGTGTCCTCCCCCATCGTCCTCCCAAATTCACGTCCACCTAGGATGTGTGAATGTGACGTTATTGGGGAAAAGGGTCTTTGCTGATGTAATGTGGTTAAGATGAGGTCATACTAGATTAGGGTGGGCCCAAATCCAGTGATTGATGTCTTTATAAGAAGAGGGAAGTTCAGACAGACAGAGAAGGGAATGGAGGCCGAGAGTGTAGCAATGCTTCTGCAAGACACGGAACACTGAGGATTGCCTTCAGCCACCAGGAGCTCCAAACAGATTCTCCCGCAGAGCCTCCAAGAAGGAACTAACCCTGTTGATTCCTTGATTTCAGATTTCTAGCCTCCAGAATCATGACAGAATAAACGTTTCTCCTGTGTTAAGCCATCCAGTGTGTGGTACTTTGTTAAGGTGGCCCCAGGAAACTGAGATACCCAGAATAACTCGTTTGTCATTTAAAATCAAGATGGTCAAGCCTCAAGTATAGAAACATACGAAGGGAACATGCCAGAATCTTGGGTCTCTGCGACTAGAAGGACCGGGGCACAGGGAGGCCAGCTAGGGCAGTGGCTTTCTGCCCGGCTGTGAGCACTTCATGTCGCACATGCCACAGTTACTGACAAGCAGAGATAGTAAATGGGCCACAGCTAAGCCTTGAGTAGAAGCTTTCTCAGAGGAAAGCTAAAAATAACTTCAAGGAGTGTCTGATCATAGGAGATGTTAAAAGACAGAATGTGGCCACGTGTTTCTATTTGTAAAGCTTGTCACAGAATCAGGAAGATGTAACCACCAGCTTGTTACCAGTCCTAGGTTACCCCTCCACCCCCAGGAGACAGAGGCTGAGCTGCAAGGCCTTTGGGAAGACAGGCGACCCAAGCCACCACCATTCTCCGGGCTGCTGCCAGGCACGCGGGGGCGAGGCCGTCTTTGTGGGGTCCAGCCTGGCCCTTCCAGAACCACCAGCAGCACACACTTGGTGATGCAAGTCCTCAGGTGCGGAACATAAGCCTAAAACCCCCACCGAGAACTTCCATAGTCATCCAGCGTGCTGGGAGGGGGCTTTCCGTGTGGGAAACAGTGACGCTTGATCCAATGATAGGCCAGTGCGCACCGATGCGCATCAGCAAAGCAGAGGCAACAACAGACGTAACAAAGAGAGAGAACATTTAGAAAGTGTCTCTTTTAATTTCAGCATACCTATAAATAATATTTTACTTAGGAAAAAAAGGTTTTTATGGATTAAGCTATTTTTTTTCTCAGTTATACATAAGGTCTCTAAATTTCTTAATCTGGCTCTGCTGGGACATCTTCCCGGAGCCTCTGAAGTGACCACACAGTCCGCCAGCCCCGCCCACACAAGTGCGTCCACCGCGCCCCACCCCCTCCCAGCGCCCACCTGTAGGCAGAGATCTGGGCCCTGCCTGGTATCTGGAGCTCCTGCTCCATCTTCTCCTTGCTGGTGTCCAGGTAGGTGATGAGTAAATCCAGTCTATTTATTCGGAAAAGCAGCTCCTTCAGGAAGGACAGGTTGTTTTCCTCCAACATTCTTTTTTCCTGGAGTCTCTGAAATAACATCAGGGCATCCTTGATGGGTTCCTGCTTCCGTTGTGGGATGTGGTCCAGGCTCAGGAATTTGAGGGAGGCCAGTTCATCACTGCCCAGCTGCTCCCCAATATTATAAAGACATTTGCTGAAATTCATGCTGGTCAAGTGTTAGGAGAAGGTAGTTGTAGTCTAGGTCAAAATACAATGTTATGTTCAGATGAGGAAGAAAAGTACCATTTTCCAGTTTGTTCCCTCATCAAATGCTATTACATTTACTATATGCAAGACATTTTGCAGTGGATATAGGGAAGGAAAAAACAAAACAAAACAGAACAGCTCCTGCCCTCAAGTAGCTTACTATTTTATAAGACAGATACACAAACTAACTGACTTGTGACCAGAGCACAGTAAGAGTATAGAGGAAGGAGCCCTTCCTGGAGGGAAGGCTCCTTTGGGGAGGAGGCAGGAAAGGACAAATTCTTACAGGAAATAATTGATGCAAAAGATGGAGGTAAGAATGTCAGTGTCAAGTCAGGCAGACATGGGAGCTCAGTCACGTGACCCCAAAGGGCCTGTGGGGGGGGCCATGGGACGACGGGATGACTGCAGCCAGGAATCATTATAAAAGGCCTCATACTCATTACATGTTTGAGCAGGTAAAAAAGGAGAGGAAGTGTTTCCGGAAACCCCAGACACCCTTCATGCAAGTGGCCCAAGATCTTGGGTTTCTCCTCCCTTGAAACCCTTGAGTCACCTTGACTGACTCCTCCCCACCCTCTGGGCTCTGTTCGCCCATGTTCGTGGTAAAAGACCCTGGGACAGTGTAGTGTTTGTGTTGAATTTTTCACAGGAACAGGCCTGCGCCCCAGCTCCGTAAGTCCCTCTACGCTGTAGCCATCAAAGCCAGGAAGCTGCCCGGGGGAGGCGGGTAATGCAGCGGCTCAGGGTATGGAACTTTGGGGTCAGGCAAAACACTTCAGAACCCAGTGGAGGGCACTGGCCCCAGGCCTGGGCAGCTCACAGCCTCTGAGGGCTTGGTTATAAAACGGGGATCAGAGGAACAACCATCTCCTAAAGTGCTGTGAAGATATAACATCTTCCACAAACAGAAATGAATCCTAGCTGAACTCTGTACATTAAAATCAATTGCAGAAGGATCAAAAATTAATCTTAAAATCGAAACACTAAGGAAAGAAACATAGGAGAAAAAAAATCTTGCACTGGTGAAGAACCTTTCTAAGTATAATAGAAAACTTGAAAGCCATTAAAGAAAGATTGCTTAATGTCCTTGAAAACTAACTAAATTATTCTGCAAAAATAACCCAAACAAAATTACAAAATAAATAAATCTTGCACCGGGAAGAAAGAGCAGTGATATAAGATTAAAAAAGGGACAACTTTTGGCAATTAGAAAAAGAAAAAAGAGATTGTGAGAGAAAGGCCAATAATCCAATGTCAAACAGGTAGAGCACAAGCAGACAGTTCGGAGAAAAGTAAGCACCAGTGGTTTTATTTTTTAAAACCAATAGCTTTTAAACACTTGAAAAGATGTTCAGCTTCATTCACAAATTTTAAAAAAGCAAACTGAAATTACAAAAGACCATTTTCAACTACCAAATTGGAGAGCACAAAACTTGCAGTTCACAGTGTTGTTTGTAACAGGTTAAGTGGGCAATCTGGCCACATTAGTCACAGTAGAAAATGCACATATCCTTTAACCCTAGGGATTAACTTCCAGGAGCTTTTCCTACGTTAGTGTTGTTAACACTGGTGTCCCAAAAAATATGTTCAAGGCTATTCATGGCAACATTGCCTGAAATAACAAAGAGTATAAACAGCTTTTTATCAATAACAGAAGAGTTAAGCCATTAATCATATTTGATGGAACTCTATTCAGATAATTTAAAGAATGGGAAGAACAACAAGGTTGGATATGTGTGATCTGTACAATGTATTATCTAGTGTGCACAGATCCACGTATTCACAGGACTTTGCTGAGAACACACAGGAAGCTTCAGTGGTTGCCTCAGAGGAAAGGAACAAGGGCTGGGGGGGTGTGGGGAGGCCTCCGGGTAAACAGGAAAGTGAGACTTTACCTTCTATACCCATTTGTACAGTGAATTTTTGCCGTGTACCTGTATTTCTTATTCTAAATATACATCTACTTAAATTAAAATCTCTATGTAAAGACGCATTTTCATCCATATGCTGGAAAGGATCCAAACCAGGTCCAAACCTGTTTCGTACAATTAGGTCCAATGTCCTTAAAATTTTAAGTCAGTTCTAACCACTGTTAAAATCTTACTACACAGAATAAAATCAACCAAAGAATCAAATGAAAGCAGAATCTCCTTTTCTCCCTTTACAATTATTTTATCTGATAACAATGTTTATTGTATTCATTTTTAAAAATGCAGAAAAGTTCAAATGCCTACAAAATAAAAATTACCTATAACTACATCATCCAAGTTAGATAAGCACCTAATATTTTTCTGTCTTTCCTACCAAATATTTTATGTATATATATTTCCCCCCCTCATATTTGAGCACCCTTTAATTCTGAGGTATCAGTGGATTTTCCCACTGATAATATTGTACGTACTTCTTGATGCCTCCATCTTTTCTTCTACAGCATGGACTTTAAAATCTGTAAAGCATCTGACCATAAGAATGGACCATAATTTATGTAACCTGTCTCTGACTACATTTAGGATGGTCTTAAAATCCCAATCTCCATGTGATTATTTTCTAGAATAATTTCCTAGAAGAGGCACTACTGAGTCAAAAGGAATGAAACTTTTTAAGGCCTTTGTTACATATTCAATGGCATTCTCCCACAGTATAGAGTAAAAACCAACCAACCAGTCCAAGGCCAAGATGACACGAGTTTAGATGTAACATGCTTAGCGCCTGGCTCCTGGCCTCTGAAGCCACCTCATCTCCCTCATTTCATCATCTTCACATAATCTGACAACACTTCCGAAGTGATTTTTGCATCACACCAAAATGGACACTAGGCAAAATGCTGATGAGGTTTCTTTTCTAGTCCAGGTTTTCCAGGACACACTGTAGTATGATGTTCAGTCTGTGTTTGTTTGTTTGTTAAGGTCACACATCTGTCTAGTCATGCTGCCTGGGAAGCAATCACCTGCACAGGGATTTTCCTGGGTAACCACGGGCCGCCTCTAGGCATGGGGCTCTGTAAGGCCAGGGACCAGGGTGCGCCTTGTTTTCTGGGCTCTAGGAGCACGAGCTCATGGGCTAGAATTATTAGAGTAATATTTTTAAAAGAAAATTCCTTGTTGTACTTTGCTGATCCTAAAATAGTAAACATAGCACTTGTTCCTTAGAGAAAGTGTAGAAAAGTACAAAAAGAAAAAGAAAAATCACTTAGAAACTCGCCGTTTAGAAGTCATTCTTTGGTCACATTTGGTGGACTTTTTCCAATTTTTTCATATTTATGTATGTATGTGTATTCACTTTATATATTTTATTACTTTTAATAATAAATTTATACCTGAAAGTATTTCAATAAAAATAAATGTTTCTGTTATGGTGTTTATAACATACATCCATATAAACATAAAAAATTTTTTGTCTCATTTTACTACAGGTGTCTGAATAATTGCTATTATTATTTTTTACTATTTTGAAAAATCAGTTTAGAAATAAGCTAATGAGCCAGAGAAGAATCAGGCTCAGATATGAGCATCTCACTTGAAGGCTTTAATGACTCTCTGCAAAGATTTAGATTTCATCTAATTGCAGTTAAAAAGCCAGTGAAGGAATTTAAAGAGCAAAGCCATATAATCATAATATTTTTAAAGATTAAAATTATTTTAAAAATCCCACAAAACACAAAAACAGGAATTCTTAACAAATCCACCATAGCAGGCAGCCAGGCAGAACCTTACAAACCAAGCCAGTATGTGATGGGGTCTGGATTTAGACCAATTCATCTCATTCCAGAGCCCCAATTCTACCACTTCCTTGTATGCTACAATCTAATTTAATTGCAAATACATTTCATCTAATCACAAACAATCCTTCTAGCAATATTCTAGCAACATCCTAACTCCTTCAGTGATATGAATAACTACCTCAAAACTGGGAAAAATAAACCCAAAACTTTCATTAGTCTTTTGAGAGAAAAATCTACATTTCATTAAAAGCTCAAAGGTACTCGAAAGGTGCTCTCAGACCCAAACGCCTAATCCATAGCATGGCCACTCCCTCCAGTCTAGGATGGCCCCTGCAAATTAAGGGCTCCCCCAGAACCTGCCAGATGTCCACCCTGCATACAAACACTGTCCTCTACAGGGCCTTGCAGCCAGGGTTTTCACACAGCCCAGTAAAAGTGTTCACACCCCAACAGAACTTACAACCAACACCGACAAATATTTATAACCAAATTTGATCATTTTCAAACAAAATGGAATTCTTAACTTCACCTATAAATGCTTAACCCCAAAAGTGATAGGTCTCTGATTTTGTCAGTCAGTGCTTGCATTTTATTATTCTCTGTACTGGTTTGAATGTCTTTAATTTCTCAAAAACACCTTGAATTATTGGGACTGTGTGTGTGCATTTATGTCAGTGGGTATGTCTGTCAGTGGGTATGTGTGGGCAGATGGTTAGTGTAGCAGCAAAATCAGTTGAGATGTAAATTTTGGTTTCTACTCTTTGACAACTTTGGCCACCATAAGGATGAGGCCTGCTGTACTTGGAGCCTTCCCGGAAAAGCCCCAACACATTGACCTAAGCCGGAGGGCCTCACCATGGCTCTCAGAAGGATTGCTAATCCTCTTGGTTTCCCCACTAAGCCCAAATACAAGGCCACCAGATCCCGCTCTCAGCAGCCTAGAAAACTCTAGATCACAAACCTTGCTCCCCAAAGGCCCAACTGACCTTATCAAAGAAGCAAATCCTGGGAACCTCACAGTGGCAGCAGCTTCTTCACAGTCGGTTTTAACCCTGGAACATCTAAAGCAAGAATAAAAGCTAGAGGAAGGACTAAGAATTCAGCTCTACTTCTACTTCCTGTTTTCGAAAATCCTGAGTCACATAGGCTGAGTGAGGCCCCTGAGCAGTGCCTCCTGGAGCTGCAAGGGCCGTGCTGGGGAACAGGGCCCCTTGGCTATGTGACTTGGATGGACCTCATAACCACATTCCAAAATGATAGAGTTGGGCTGGATGATAATGAAGAACACTTTGTATTCATATTTCAGGAATGTACAGATTTTTCTGGGTTCATCAAGACCTCAATGTTTTTATTCAGCAAATATTGATTGAGCCCTTCTGAGAGATCTTGAGATCTGGAAACTTCGGAGCCCTGACCATTGCTCTCAGAGGGTGACCACTGCTCTCAGAGGGTGACCATTGCTCTCAGAGGGTGACCATTGCTCTCAGAGGGTGACCATTGCTCGCCCACACCTAGCTCTTGTGGTTCTCCATCTATACTAAATACAAGGATCATCTCCATGGGCTCCACACCCACCAGATCCCACCCTCAGAAGCCTAGAAACTCAGAATCAAAACTTCCTCCCAAAAGGCCCAACCGACCTTACCAAAGAGGCCAGTTCTGGGGCCCTCACAATGGCCTAGGCCCTGGAGATACATAACAATGAACAAAATGCACATTGGCCCTGCCTTTTTTGCTATAAGTCAGTTCAAATGTTTCCCGATACTAAAAGTAGGAAAAAAAAAAATCAAACACTTCTCCTCTTTGAAACTGCCTTTTTTTTCCTCCCCCAGATAGGATAGAAGCTTTCAGGGCACAGAGACCCACTTACAGCTCAGAGGATTAAATGAGGCATCTGAAAGTACCTTTTCACCTGCACAGGGCTTGGTAAAAGGTGCCAAGTAACACTGATGCCCTCGCTACCACCTGCTTCTGCCCATTGGCCTGAGAACACAGCAACAGAATGAAATCTACAGCGAGTGGCTAACTTGTAGCCCAGGATGTATTTCCTGCCTCTTTTTTGATGTTTCCTGAGCATTCACCCCAGCGTATCAGTGACTAGTTCCTGTTCAGCGACTAGTTCCTGTCCTAGGCTGTGAGCTGTACAAGGGCGAGGACCACACGTCTGTGTTCCCAAGACCTGCCACGGGGGCAATATGTAGAACATACAAAGGTTTCCTGCAATTCAACAAGAAAAAGAAACCCTGTAGGACAACAGTTAGAACCTAGAGTTCCCTTACAGGGATGCTCAAATAACCAAAGCATATGAAGTGGTGCTCAGACTCACTAGTAAGTTGGGAAACACGAAATAAAGTAACGAGATACCCACTGTGTATCTATCAGATTGGCAAAGGTTCGCACGCTGGATCAGGCTAGGGATTGGTGGGCAAGTTCTTAAATGGTTTTTCTATAGATTGTGGAAACTGCCCATTTCATAATACTACATGGTGGTTAGAAAGCAGGCCCTGGAAAAAGGCACTGAATTTAAAGCACAGAGTTCTTCACAGAAAGTAAGAAACAGAACAAGAAACATGCATTACAAATAAGACTAATATGTGATAATAATTGCCCACACTGGGTACTTAGTGCCAGTCACTAAGTGTTGTAAGTGATTAACCTGTATTATCTCCTTAAAGCCTCACAGCCACATCATGAGGTAATATGAATCCCATTTTAAAATGAGGAAATAGAGGCACAGAGAAATTACTTATTTGCTCCAAGTCACATAGTTAAAAAATAGTGTTCACACACAGAATAATGACACATTTGCAAAGATACAGATCAATTCAAGGATACATAGCAAAATAGTTAGAGAGTTGTCCTTTGGGAGCCAGTGAGGGAGGTAAGAAGTGGGGTGGGAGTGGGGAGGTCAAAGAAAGTACTTAGAAAGGGGCGGGGACAGAGGGTCAGTGGGCCTCTGAGACGGGACCGTGCGTGCAGTCAGAGGAGGGAGAGGGCCTAGGAAAAAGCAAGGCAGGATATTTGCAGTCAGAGCAATGTAACTACATGCAAGGAAACCCCCTACCAAAACTCTGTGTTAAACATTGAGCTCCAGGGTCATTCTTCAGTAAGATCAGTGGGTGTTCCCCAGATAAAGAAGAGTACCCCATGTTGTTATTATGCTAATCACTTGTAAGATTCACTTTAGCATGCTAAAAGGCCCAGGACAAACTGGGCAACTAATTTAGCATGCAGACCCAGCTGTAAACAACATAGTAAAAGGCAGGGAAGATTCACCTTAAAGATAAGATTGCATTTTAACACCCAGGAAGTTTAAGAAACAAGACTCTTAACTTACTCTTTAGCAAACAGACAATACCTCAGCCCACCTTGGGGGCTGGGCAGGCCCCCTTTGGATATGCCCCTAGACCAGGACGCCAGTATCCCAGAGAGAGATGGGGTGAGAAATTCCTCATGTTAAGTTAATTCTGGGTGTTCAGACACACTTGGCAGGTCTGCACCCCTAGACCTTTTTTTTCATGTTCTCGAAAAATCCTCATCTGCCTATAAAAACCCCTAGACAACGGAGCACACCGGACTCTCTTGTCCCCTCCTGGCGTGAGTCGGGAGCTCTGTCCTATCACTTTATTTCTAAATAAAAGCCTGTACCTTGCTCTCCTACCTTGCCTGTTTGCTAAGCTCATTCTTCGGCTTCGTGAACAAGAACCCCGGCATCATCTTTGGGGGCTCGTCCGGGATAGCTTCGGAAGTGAGTATCAGGCATCCAAGCCTGCCTTTTCTTTCGCTGTCCTTATAGAAGGAAGCCGTCTATGGCACACAAATCGGGCGCTTGTCAGCCACTTAAATGGGACTAGCCTGGCTGCCGATCTCAGAGTCTCAAGCGACAGGGTCCCCTGCGTCTCCCTCAGTGGATCCCCCGTCTCCCCTGGGAGCCGGGAATGTCACCTGAGTGGAGGCCAGGATTCCCTTTCAATGGCATCTCCTTGGATGCGAGGGACTGAGGAAAGCCGTGGGCAAGTGCAAGACTCTAGGCTGAGGCTACACTTCAGCGGCTTCTCAAAGGCCCGCGTGTCTGGAATCAGACCCAGACAGCCCGACTGGGTATCCGTGAGGAGTGTCTCTCTTTCTGTCTCTCTGACCTCCAGCCGCTTCTCCAGGCCGCCCTGGCCTCTGCGTGAGGCACGGGCGCTCCTAACTCTCTCCTAACTTCATCAATGTCACGGAACCCGATGCTCACCGTCGCAAGGTAGGAGATCCACGCTTCGCTCTTATTCCTACAGATTTGTTATAGTGGGTGATTGGCTAAATGATTTCCAGGCAGTGGCAGAAACTAGTGCTTGAGTATAGACCCTCCTCCGTAGCTGTACATGTAAATGGCCCCATTTGAATTACAGCCACGGCTCTATTCTATTGATCTCCGTTCCTTAGAGGCAGTCATCCTGGGGCTGGCATTTCCTTTTCTGCAGCCCCAGGGAAGCAAAATGGGCTTGTGACTCTGACCAAAGGCTCAGGCAGTGAGAGCTCACACAGTCCCTGCCCTTATCAGACAGGCAGGGGGCTCTCAGGGAATGCCTAAAGCTTGTGCAGAGAAAACTAGGATCCAGATTAAAACTCCCAAAAGGCGTAAAGTAAGAGCATACTGGTGAAGTTCCCACTAGATCCAGGGCTCTGAAGCAACTCTTGCTTAGTGGGAAGGCAAGAGGGAAATCAAGGCAAGGTGCAGGCCATGCTGGTAAAGAGTGGTTAAGTCCAGTAGGCCTGGCAGAGGGGGTGACCAACTACTGTCACCTAGGCTCCAAGGTGAGGGGACGCCTTCATGGAGAGAGAGGCTGATCAGGTGCTGGACACCAGTCTTTCTCTCTGTCTCTTCCAGATGGGAGCATCCTCTTCAAGGTTAAAGCCAGACACGCCTCTGGCATGCATTCTGAAGAACTGGGAGCAATTTGATCCCCAGACCCTGAAGAAGAAGTGCCTTATCTTCTGCACACAAGCCTGGCCTCAATAGAAAAAATCTGATTAGAGAGGCTTGGTCCCTGGGAGAAGTCAGCTAAATTTATTTTAATGCAAGGAAGGAAAATAGTCCAAAGTCCTGTAGACTGCTACAATATAGAACTAGTTTTCTAAATTGTTTTGGTAGAAATCTATTCTACTTATTGGGTTCATCATTATCTTAAAAAAATGGGAAGGTTTTTAAACTAGACTCCCTGAAATAGAAGAAATTTATCTTCTGCAAAATTTCAGCCTGGCTTTAAATGACTGGTGTTAGAATTGTACTTACATTTCCAGCTACCTGGAAAGCATTGTCAAAGGGAATGATGCTAAACTTTGTTACTTTGTGTTGCAGAAATATCCAGTTTTCCTTATGTCAACTGTCTTATAGGAAGCTCTCATCAGATCTTTAGCCATTGCCGTTTGTAAGTTTCTTATCATTTATAGTCACTGTTTTATTACTCCTAAACTAGTAAAGAACTAGATTTCCGCAGAACAGGTATTACATAGGATTAAGTAAACTAAGAAAGTTCAAATGTTGCTGATAAAGTGTTTTAAGCTTTTTCTCTTAAGCTGACAACAGTTTAGTAAATGACAATACCTTTGTAAGCAGAATTGAAACATTTATCTTTCTCTCTACCTGATCCCTCCAAAATTTAAAAACTCAGTGACTATTTTTATATTTCATGGCAGTATGTTTATTTGCATAAGTTCAATAAGAATCTGCTTTCCTTGTAAGAGGACCAATTAAAAACACTGGTTATATTACCAAAGCTTTGACTGGAATATTATTCCTGAGAAAGAAACACGTGCACAAAACTCATATGAACAGACAGCTTTAAGGAACTGAGGTTGACTTTATAAAACCAACAAAGCCCCTTGGAAGAACTGGCCTGGTACCTTGCTTGCAGGTTTCCCAGCAGCCTTACCAGGTGGGTAAAGAAGGTCACTTCCTGGCAGGTGCAGGAGCCTCAGAATGTCTTGGGGACCTCAAGAAGAGAGGAATTCACCCAAATCTACAGGTACTGCAGGCAAAACCTGATGGAAGTCTAGCTTGGCTTTCTGGCCTTCAGAGGCCTTTAAAAGTCCAATCTGAAGTTCCTTATAAAAAGTTCGTTCAGTGAAATAAGCCAGGCCGAAAAAGACAAGTACCAAATGATCTCACTCATATGTGGAGTATAAGAACAAAGAAAAAAACTGAAGGAACAAAACAGCAGCAGACTCACAGAACCCAAGAATGGACTAATAGTTACCAAAGGGAAAGGGACTGGGGAAGA
>JAQQAC010000477.1:36358852-36394091 GCA_029783875.1 Phataginus tricuspis
GAGGGTAAAAGGGGCATTACGATTAGCAGACATAGGGTGGGGGGGTAGGGGGAGGGCTGTACAGCTCAGAGAAGACAAGTAGTGATTCTCATCTCACTACACTGATGGACAGTGACTGTAATGGGGTTGGTGGGGGGGACCTGATGAAGGGGGTAGTTTAATCATCACAATATTGCTCATGTTAATGATACTAAAATAAAATAAATTGTAAAAAAAAATAAAAAAAAAAACAGAGACATTTTGAAATCTTAAAAAAAAAAAAAAAAGTTCCAGCAAAGCACATTTAAAAGAGCCGATGTGATCACTTGCTCCTCTTGCTGCACTTATGCAAATAATCAAGCCAAGTGTTAACTATTTTCTTAATCTGGTTACTTCTAATAAAAATGAGGGTGATTTTAGAGAAAAGTATTGTTTCAATAATGCAGCCTTATCTATACTGAGTCCTAATACTAGTCATGGGTACATAGACTAGATCCGAAATTCTAGTTTCACCAAGATATCTGGCTATGATTCTCAATTAGAGTTTTACTATTTCTAATCCTCATATTCAGCCATGCATTCGTTAATCTCCTTGTCAAGTCTGTTCTTCCAGATGGAAAATCCAACTCCAGTTGTTACTACTTAACCTAATAACATGACTTATTCTATCTCACCTAGAAGCCACGAAACTGCAAATGGTGATGGAAATAGAACCCAGGATGGAAGTGCCCATCTTCCGAGGCCTTCTTGACCGACCACTGATGGAGACCTAGCTGCACCCCTTACTGCACGCCCTCTCAGCATGAAGCAGCCAGAACAGGCATCGCCCCCTTTCCCTAGCAGCAGCTAGGGTCTCTATCTGTAGAAGGGGGAATGAGACAGGGACTGTGGGTGTAGTCAGAGTAGGGGGAGGGCCTCCGGAAAAAGCAAGGCAGAATATTTGCAGTCAGAGCAATGTAACTACATGCAGGGAAACCCCCTTCCAAAACTCTGTTAAACATTGAGCTCTGGGGTCATTCTTCAGTAAGATCAGTGGGTGTTCCCCAGATAAAGAAGAGTACCCCATGTTGTTATTATGCTAACCACTTGTAAGATTCACTTTAGCATGCTAAAAGGCCCAGGACAAACTGGGCAACTAATTTAGCATGCAGACCCAGCTGTAAACAACATAGTAAAAGGCAGGGAAGATTCACCTTAAAGATAAGATTGCATTTTAACACCCAGGAAGTTTAAGAAGCAAGATTCTTTACTCTTTAGCAAACAGACAATACCTCAACCCACCTTGGGGGCTGGGCAGGCCGCCTTTTGATATGCCCCTAGACCAAGACGCCAGTATCCCGGAGAGAGAGATGGGGCAAGAAATTCCTTGTGTTAAGTTAATTCTGGGTGTTCAGACACCACTTAGCAAGTCTGCACCCCTAAACTTTTTTTTGTGTTCTCGAAAAATCCTCATCTGCCTATAAAACCCCTAGACAAACTCACCACACCGGACTCTCTTGTCCCCTCCTGGTGTGAGCCGGGAGCTCTGTCCTATCACTTTATTTCTAAATAAAAGCCTGTACCTTGCTCTCCTACCTTGAATGTTTATGAAGCTCATTCTTCGGCTTCGTGAACAAGAACCCCGGCATCACCTCCAAGACCAAGGACCACAAACCCTCCGAGTCTGACAAGGTGACTCAACCCTCTACCCCAGGGCCAAACAGAAGAAAACCAACATAAAGAGGCAAATAAAGTCTTGTGGAAGCTCCAAGCTGACCCGCCAAGGAGGAGGCAATGTTCAATATTTGAGGCAGCCAAGGAGACTGAGAACGGAAATGTAGCCGAAGAAACAGACATTCCTCAGTTAAAAAAAATGTAGCCAGAGTTTAAAAAAAAAAAAAGCCAGAGTTAAAAAGTAGTTCCCTGGCTGTGGTTCAGAGAGAAACCCCACTCAGAGATCTGGGACTCTGGCAGGGCCCAGATTTGCCCCTTCAGTGAGTCCCAGAAATGTGGTTTCCAGAAGCCACTTCTGTGCCAGGCACTCACCTGCTCCACACTGTCCCTGCAACATCACAGTCACCAAGTCCTGGAAGTCAAGTCCCCTAAACTGCCTAATTTCACACACTCGAATTCCTAAACCTTGTCCATGCAACCAGAAAAAAATCTTTTGACCAGAGTGGGGAGGTGGGGGGGGGAAGGGGGAGGGCTGGAAACGCCTCCAGGAAGTTCTCTTTTACTTTCGATCCCTCTACTCTCTGCCTCCCCCAGCACAGTCACTTCCTGTTCTCCACATTCAGAATTTACTGGTGAATTCAGCAGGGCTCTTGGAAATCACAAGAGACAAAAAAAGGAGAAACTGTGAAAACATTGCTCTGCAGCAGAAAGGCAGAATCTGGTCTTCAGCAAGAGAGAAAGAAAATTAATTCCTCAAGGGAAAGGGCCAGAGAACAAACTTGATTCCTAGAACAGGAGAGCAGAGAGATGACTCACTCCAACAAGAATGTTTCTTACTTAAAGGAACCAATGCCCAACTTCCAACCATTCAGAAGAGGAGATGACAGACAATTCATCAAGGTGAAACTAAAAACCTGTGGGGGGAGCAGAATATGCCACCCCAAAATACACCACTTTGGCATATTGATTATTGTGAATTAAAGTTCCTTAAGGAAGAGCTGTTTTTGAAATGAACCATGCGGGTAAAGAGCAATAAATTTAAATGAAGATAGAGTCACCTATACACAAAATTCCGAAGGCCTTCGGTTCCAGTCACCTAAGAAAAAGGAGCTGGCCTAATAGCACCAGCTAACATTTACCAGACATTGGTGTGTGCCGGACACAGCCACCTAAAATGGCTCGTTTTACCTTCTGAGCAATTCTCAGGAGTGGAGGCTATTTTTGTTCCCATTTTACAGATGAGGAAATTGAGGCTTGGACAGGTTGAAAGACTTGACCAAGTGCATTCAAGTAGTGAGTAACAGATGAGTTCTGCTTGTCTTGAAGACACTGAAAGGTTGGTTAATCACTGTTTAAATGTTAAAATGCAACAAAGGTTCTCGACTGATCTGAGAATTAACTGGGGAGGTTTCAAAAAATACTAGTCTTCAGGTCTCAGCTTTGGAATTCCTCTGTGAGCTGAATTATCAGATATAAAACAGATTGAGCACTTAGTAGTTCTCAATAAATACTCGCTGCCATTGTCACGTCATTATTTGTAAGATGGCTGTGAGTTACTAGGTATTTTGCACATATGAGGAAACTGAGTGCAGTGTCAATCAGATGACAAATGTCCGGGACAGAGCCTGAGCCCCGGAACTTTTCACTGGAAAGTTTATGCTCATGCCTTCTTCACCCAAGCCCAGCCTGGCAGAAATGGCATGGACGGCTGGAGGCGTCAGGGGATTGTGCTGAGGATGGGCAGGGGGCCTCGGGGCATCGTCTGGTCATTTGTAAGGTATTGATCCGAGGCTTGCCAGTCTTAGCTCTTTATAAGTGGGACGATGAATACTTAACAAGTGAACAGTGAACCTCAAGATGGTTAAATTCCTATTGTGATCTGCAGGGATGTTATTGATTGACCAGCTCTCACCAATCTCTGGCCTCCATCGTAGGGTACATGTCTGTGTGATCACTTACACCAAAATGAGTAATGTGCGTGGTCTTCAGCCCCAGGGAAGCTGCAGACCTGAAGGTGTTGAAGGAGCAACAGGATGTGGGGGAGCTGGTCCCCTGTGAAGGGCGAAGACAGCCCGGTTTGCCTTAAGAACCAAGTAGTTTCTCTGTCCTCCTGAATCTTGGCTGCCACCTGAAAGACTGCTCCAGAGACTCAGGTCTACTAATCTGCTAAAGGCAGATTTGCATCTGTAAATCTCCCTAAGAAAGTCTAGAAGGACTAAACTTCCACTCAACTCTCTGCAACATACCCTTCCCACCGACCTGGACTTGAACCAGAGGACGTCGGCCGACGATAATTACTGAAACGGAAACAGATCCTGTAAAGTGTATGTTCTTTGGTTTGTCACTTCTTTAAGTCATATATAACTGAGCAGGGGTCAGGTGGTCCAGTCCGCAACTCAGTCGGGCCCTTCTTCCCCTTCTTTGACTCCAGCGGCTGGCCTTGGCTGTGGCCCTGGACTCCCTTCAGGGAGGTAAGGGGAATGAAAAGAGGTTGTCCTCCAATCCATCTGTTTCATCCCCTCTTGCCACCTTGCAGGGAGGGACTCAATTCGTTTTCTATTTTTTTTAATTTAACTTAATTTTTATTGATTTTTTTATTCTATATTCAACTAGTTTTCTAAAAGCTTTCAAAAGGAATTTAAGTCTTTTGACTTTTGTTTTGGAATTGAGATGATTGACACTCACAGGCAGGTGGAAGGCTATGGTCACTGACCTGAGCTCATATATTCTACAACTTGCTGGATATTGGTGCCTGGCCTCTCTACTTTCTCAAAAGCAACTACTGCAGACAAGGATCCATACTGCTGATCTGGAAGAGAGGAAGCTGAGGTAGCTGTTGGCCTGCAATACCAATATACATATCACAACCTAGCTTTTTCAATATTTTATTGAAGGTCTGAGTTTAGACAAGGCAAGGATCCTCTATGTTCTTGCTTCACTCTACGCCCATACCCAAGAAATGGGGCACCTCAAACCTGAAGGACAAGTGTCAAATGTCATTAAAATTGTTTTTATTACAGAAAAATATACATAACAAAATTTACCATTTTAAGCATTTTTAAGTGTACAGTACAGTGGCATTAAGTACATTCATACAGCTATGCAACCATCACCACCTTCCCAAATCCACTTTTAATGATATAATGCACTATATTCCTTAAGCGCAATGCAATTTTCAAGCATTTTCCCTATCTTATCTGATCCTCACCGCTAACCACATTTTATTCTAAGGAAGGTAAACGCAGGTGTTATGAAGACATTTAGGAAACCGAAGTTCGGAAAGGTACAAGTACTGAGCTGGGACTTTACAGCTACTGAATCTACATATAGAACTAGTGACTGCTTTTTTTAAAAAGATGGGAGGATTTTTCTCTAAAGGTATCCAGAAGGAGATTAAGCCAAGGAGTCCTGAGAATAATCATTCTAAATAACATCTTAGAGGTGTTAATAAAATTTGTATTCATCCATTATTGAATAAACATTGATTATGTGCCCAGTGATTATGATTTCCCAAAATGAAAAAAAAAAAAAAGGCACAGGTAGACATAGAAGCTAGTTTGTAAAATCAACCTTTTTTGTGATCGATGAGAGAATGTTGTAAGGGACCAAAATTTTCAGTGAACACTGAGAACTAGGCTATTGTAAGCCATTACACTAGCATTCTTTGGATTGATAAATTTATGAATACATTTTAATTTCTGGAACTGTGTGCTTTACAGCACAATCTCTCACAAAGCACAAAATGTGTCTACTTAACCAAATAAAACTTTAAGGTTTTAGGTTACTACAAAAATTCTCAGGCCGTTTGTAGGCATACACACTGTAACACACTATTATTAAGCTGTTCACTTGCTACGCTTAGTTCACTCACTCCTAACAACTATGCTGGATTACTTACAAAAACTTTATTGAACATTAGACAAAGTCAAGCCTCTAAGCATTTTATTCTTGAAAGATTTAGCAGATAACACCAACTTAAATGACTTTAGGTAAACTTAGGCAGCTGATAACCATAAGGACATGTCCGTTTCAGTTCAACTTAAATTAGCACTAATGCTTAATATCTTTTATTAGAATTTTCTGGAAGTTTTAGAATGCCCAATTTTTACAAGCACTTGTCTTTAAATTTTTATTAATACCATCCAGAAGTAGAAAAATCTTTCATTTACACACTTAGACACAAACATACAGATTGGGACGTAATGACTACAGTGAGCGATACTTTTCAAAGATCATTTACACAGAGATAAACTGATACAAAGATTTGAGTTACTAATATCCAACTGCCTTCTTTCCTTTTAGCTTATTTGATAAAAAGTATTTCAGTTTTTAAGAACACATTCTAAGGGTGAGCAGTTTACATAACTGGGTTAAGGTTTAGATGGCCCCAGACTAACAGGGCCGATGAAGGCTCTGAACTGATAGGGACTGTGTGTGTCCAGGGGGCTGGAAATGAAATGCAAGTACAACTATAGCACCAGTCATTTAAAGCCAGGCTGTATTGCAGAAGATAAATTTCTTCCGTCTCAGGGAGTCTAGTTGAAAAACCTCCCAATTTTTTAAGATAATGATGAACCCAATAAGCAGAATAGATTTCCACCAAAATAATTTAGAAAACTAGTTCCATATTGTAGTAGTCTACAGGACTTTTGACTATTTTCTTTCCTTGTGGCAAAATAAATCTAGCTTCATGATCTTATTACACAGTATACTTCTCTCAGGGACCAAGCCTCTCTAATCAGAGACTTTATATTGAGGCCAGGCTTGTGTGAAGAAGATAAGGCACTTTTTTTGAGTTTAGGGATCGAATTGCTCCCAGTTCCTCAGAATGCATGCCAGAGGGTGTCTGGCTTTAAGAGGAAGCTCCTATCTGGAAGAGAGAGAAAGACAGGTGTGTGACACCTGGTCGACTTTTTTCTCTGTGAGGGCGTCCCTTCATCTTGGAGCCTGGGTTACAGTGGTCAGTCACCCCCTCTGCCAGGCCTACTGGACTTAACCACTCTTTACCAGCGTGGCCTGCACCTTGCCTTGATTTCCCTCTTGCCTTCCCACTAAACAAGAGTTGCTTCAGAGCCCTGGATCTAGTGGGAACCTCACCAGTATGCTCTTACTTTACGCCTTCTGGGAGTCCTAATTCAGACCCTAGTTTCTCTGCACAAGCTTTAGGCATTCCCTGAGAGCCCCCTGCCTGTCCAATAAGTGCAGGGACTGTGTGACCTCTCGCTGCCAGAGCCCTGGTCAGAGTCACAAGCCCATTTTGCTTCCCTGGAGCTGCAGTAAAGGAAATGCCAGCCCCAGGATGACTGCCTCTAAGATAGGGAGGTCAATACAATGGAGCCATTTACATGTTGGGCTCAAGGTTTCAGCTTGATTACTTTACAGGCTTCATTTACATTACACAGGAGAAAGTGGTGCAGCCCTAAGAGGAGGGCTTTGAATGAGGAGCACGGGAACTTCTCCAAGGCCAGAGATAAAATTCAGAGGCTGCCAGGGACATTTATGGGGGGGGGGGGTCTATACTCTTAAACACCAGTTTCTCCCACTTCCTGGGAATTAGCCTGCTAGTATCCACTGTACGAAATCTGAATTGTGAGACAAGACGTCAGGAGTCATCTGCAACTCTCTCATGGGCAGCAGCCTAGCGGGAGGTTCACTCAGTGCCATCAGATCAGTCGGCTGGAGCCAAGTTCCAGGACTACTGTCTAGTAGTCCGGTCTGCCCTTGGAGTCTGCAGATTAGGACAGGAAAGTAGGAAATCGGCACAGCCACTCCCCGACATTCCCGTCTGTCTGGAGGTGGGGGATCAAGGAGCGGCAGACACCGGGAAACCTTTCCTGTGGGATTAATATAGAAATCAAGTATAGAAATCAAATGTATAATCATATATGACTTGATTATTTTTCCTGTAATTCCTGATAAGTGATCAAGAATAGAACAAACAAGACCAAAACAGTTTCTGGGACCTAATTGCCCTTGCTGTTGTTTCAATACCATGTAAGACCTCGCACCCCAGGAGACTGGAGGCTGTCGAGGATTAAGTTTGAGTTAGTTAATGGTTGTCTATTAAGTCCCCCACACAGAATTCTATTATTGTTAACTTGTATTTGCCCAGTAAATATGAAGGGTGCCCTCTCAGCACTACTCTTGCGCCATTACGCCTTGAGTCCCCTGGCTGGTCCTTTCAGATATTCAATAACTCATCGTGTCTCTTCCCTTATCTGAGGGTCAGAAGCAGAGAGGGACCGACACTTTCACCCAAGACTTAAGACTGGTAGCCAATGCTAATCATCTTTTAAGTGGCTAACGGGTGCCCAGACACATTTTATGAGATAAAAACTACAGCATTTAGTCAGGAATAAGAGCGAGCATGGATCTCCTACCTTGTGGTGGTGAGTATCAGGTTCTATAAAATTGACGAAGTTAGAGGCACACACAGAGCATGTAAAGGAAGTAAAGGGCATCCTTGCCTCACTCAGAGGCCAGGGCGGCCTGGAGAAGCAGGCTGGAAGTCAGAGAGGCAGAGAAAGAGACATGCCTCATGGATACCCAGTCGGGCTGTCGGGGTCTGATTCCAGACACGCGGACCTTTGAGAAGCCACTGAAGTGTAGCCTCAGCCTAGACTCTCACCATTGCCCATGGTTTTCCTCAGTCCCTGGCCTCCACTCAGCTGAGTTTCCAGCTCCCAAGGGAGACGGGAATCCACTGAGGGAGATGCAGGGGAACCTGTAGCTCCAGACTTTGAGATCGGCAGCCGGGCTAGTCCCATTTAAGTGGCTGACAAGCACCCTATGTTGTGTGTCACAGACGGCTTCCTTCTATAAGGTCAGTGAAAGAAAAGGCAGGCTTGTATGCCGATACTCACCTCTGAAGCTATCCCGGACGAGCCCCCAAAGATGATGCCAGGGTTCTTGTTTGCAGAGCCGACTTAGCAAACAGTCAAGGTAGGAGCCAGGGAGACTTTTATTGAGAGACAGTGAGGGGACAGACAGATCTCCTGGCTCGGGCCAAGAGGGGACAAGAGTGCCTGGCGTGGTGCGTTGTCTAGGGGCTTTTGTAGGTAGATGAGGATTTTTCGAGAACATGAAAAATAAGCTTAGGGGTGTGGACTTGTACCACCTGCCCTGCCCTCAAGGTGGGCTGGGTGGTTCTCTGCTGCTAGGGCTGTTTACAGTGAAGTCATGGGTTATGCTGAGATACCCTTCCCTATTTGTGAAACACTCAAGCATTCCAGGCCAAGTTGCTCCTGGCCTTTTGACCTGTAACTGACCTCATAGAAGATGTCTATATTCTTAGGCTGGTATCTTTTCCCTAGAGAATTAGTGTGACCTTGACTTTGCATAATGCTTAACACAGAGTTTCAACAGGGACTCCTTTGCCCACTGTTATATTGCTCTGACTGTAACTATCCCGCCGTGCTTTTTCCGGAGGCCCTCACCCTGCTCTGACTGCACCCATGGCCCCTGTCTCAGCAGCTCCCAAAACACTTGGAATTTCTGATAAGAGCAAAAGGAGCATCTTTTGTTATAATATTTGGGTTTTTTTCCTGTGTTCTGAAGTCACTTCAGAGCGACAAAAATGAATTAGGTGTCTTACTATTCATAACAATCCCTTTTTAACCACAATTGGGTTTATAAGGTGATCTTTGGAATCCCCGAAGGGTGAGAGACTAGTTGCCAGACAAAGCAATCATGAGTAGAGGGTTGGATTTTTTTTATCCTAACTCCCTGACACCCAGGGAAGGGAGAGGGGATGGAGGTTGAATCAGTCACCAATGGCCAATGATTTAATCATTGTGCCCATGTAATGGCATCTTCACAAAATCCCTAAAGGAGAGGGCTCAGAGAGCTGCCAAACTGGTGAACCAGGATGCTCCCAGGTGCCAGGCCTGAAACTCCACAGGAACAGGTCCTAGTCCAAGGCCCCCAGGTACACAGACGTTCTTACCAGATAGGACATTTCAAAGTAATCACCGAGATTGCCTCCCAGAGGCCACAGTCAAGGTCCAGACCTCTCTTTGGGAAAAATTCAATTCTTTATTACATACTAAAAATAGTGGGACGCTTGAAAGACAAGAACAGTGACACTTGCATCTCCCTCCCTAGCAGGAGGCTGGATGAGCTGCAGAAGCTCAGAGGACCGTGGAAGTGAGTCTACTGGAGAGGAAGGATTTGAGAAAGGTCTCCGGAAAGCCTGGCTTGCAATCCTTGTACTGTGGGCACAATGTGAACGTGGAGGCACCTGCATCCATTTGGAACATGAAGGAGGTAAGAAAGTTATTGATGTCATCACTGTACAGCAGAGAGAAGCCAGGAAAGAAATACAATTCAGGATTTTCTTATGTGACAAAGTGGATATCTGAGAAGTTTGCCTGGCTCAAAACCTCTTGATGGGACCCACAGGAGCTGCTTGCTGGGGTCTTGATACTATGGATTTCACCCCAGGCCTAGGAGCTTGATTGTGATGGGCAGGATTCTGTACTAACTCTAAGAAGTTCCCCTGTGAATGTGAAAATTTGGAGAGCTGGAATTCCCCACACATCTGTGTGCGATGTGTCAGTACTTGGACGCTTGCCATGATAGCAGGAATCCACTGCCAAGAGAGATCTACAGCTGAGCAGAAAGGGCTTGGCCTCTTTACCACCATTCCCCCCCCCCCAAGTGCTGCTCTCGGGCAACGAGAGCCTTCGAGTTGGGTGAAGTGTAAAATGACAAAGAAAACGGTCCCCTCCTCAACTGAAGGTCCCCTAGCTAGGAGTCGTCCCTGAGCTGAGGTTAACTGGGTTCCTTTGACTTCAGATAAGAGGCAAGTTTTAAAGTATCTGTAGTGATTTTTTAACAGTTGAAAATCAGTCACGATTACTAAAAAAAAATGTTCTTCCTATAACCAAAGGAGAACTGAAGGTGGCCCAAAGTCTAGTCAGGGCTGTTATTGAATATTTGTTATATCATCAGCAAAAGTAGTGATGGGAGGAAAATAAAGGCACCTCCTATTGGCAGGTCCGTGGGCTCAGCCCGGTCAACAAAATGAATACCAGCTCTTCTTTGGGCTTTGATGTAAAAAGATCAGTGTTTGCCAGAAGTTAGAGGAAGGAGGGTGAGAATATGGAGCACAGGGGTTTTCAGGGGAGTGAAACAATTTTATATGATACCATAGTGATGGGTACATTTTGCATTTGGAAAACCCATCAAACTGTACAATGCAAAGAGAGAACCTAATATAAACTATGGGCTTTACTGAATAATAATCATGTGTCAATAATGGGTCACATCAATTGTAACAAATATACCACACTAAAGCCAGTTGTTAATAACAGAGGAAAGTGTGGAAAGAGGGAGGATGGGGAGTGGGGGGAGAGGGAGGATGGGGAGTGGGGGGAGAGGTATATGGGAACTGTGCTTTCTGCTTAGTTTTTCTGTAAACCTAAAGCTCTTCAAAAATTAAAGTCTCTTCCTTAAAAAAAAAGTCTCACACATATATGATCCCCTGATTAATAGATAAAGATGACACCTGGGTGAAGAAAGGATGGTCTTTGTGATAAATAGGGATCAATTGGATAGCCATGTAAAATAAAATCTTTATCTCCTACCTACAGAAAATTCAAGTCCAGAAGGATCATACATGTAAATATGAAAAGGAAAGCAATAAGGCTTTTCCAAGAAACCCTATAAGAACATCTTCATGGGGTAGTTTAATAACCATAATATTGCACATGTAATTATAGATTAATGATACCAAAATAAATTATAAAAAAATAAGAAAAGAAATAAATTAAAAGAACATCTTCATGACACTGGAGTAGATGAAGACCCTTTTGTAGGACACAAGTGCTAACTAACCATAAGGGGAAAAAAATGACCAACTGGACCATTTTAGAATTAAGAGCTTCTATTGAGAAGATGATACTGAGACAGGGACCTTGGGTGTAGTCAGAGTAGGGGGAGGGCCTCCAGAAAAGCAAGGCAGGATATTTACATCCCACATATTCGAGGCATATTCTTCAAATAAGCAAGTTCTTCACTTGTCCCAAAAGAAACTCCAAGGGACAGACGCTCCTATGCTACATTACAGCGCAATGCAACTACATGCAAGGAAACCCCCTACCAAACTCCATGTTAAACATTAAGCTCTAGTCATTCTTCAGGGAGATCAGTTGATACTCCCCAGATAAAGGAAAGTAGCCCATGTTTTTGTTATGCTAATCATTTGTAATCATGTGTAAGATTCACTTAGCATGCTAAAAGGACTTAATGTCTCATCAAGGACAAACATCCTAAGACCACTTTTAATAAGTCCACACCCTAAATCCTTTCTTTATCAGTTCCCCAAAATCCTCAACTGCCTATAAATCCCCTAGACAACGGGCCCTCTTGTCCCCTCCTGGCGTGATCCAGGAGCCCTGTCCTCTCACTGTCTCTCAACAAAAGCCTCTCCCTGGCTCTCCTACCTTGAGTGTTTGCTAAATTCATTCTTCAACTCTGCAAACAAGAACCCCGGCATCAATACCATTAAGAGAGTAAAAAGGCTGGTCAGAGAGCAAGAGAAGAAACACTCTGATATGAAGCAATCCCAAGGCAAGTTGGTCAGTGGAAAGGGATGCTATAGAGCAGCGTAACTAGAATAAGCAGATACATCCAGGGCTGGCACTAGAAATTGCCTAATGGGGTCTCCTCTGCATCCTAGGCCCTTCAAGGTCATGGATCGATACCTCCAAAGTGAAAAATCTTCAAAAGATTTTCTGAGGGGAAATTTGTATCTTGTTTTGAAATGAAGATTAACTGAAAGATTCACTCAGGCTGAAAACCTAAACTGAGGATGTTGCCACCTATGACTATTATCATGCCCACCACAGTCAGCCTTGTCCACATCTGTGAGATAATAGAAAAATATCTATATATACTGGTTTCTTCTCCTGGCTTCTGGCACAGAGCTCCTAAAACCCTTGCAAATTCCTAAATAAGAGCACTCTTCCTCAAATAAAACAACCCTAGGTGGGCTCCTAATTGGGGCTGTTCACTAGAAAGACCAAGCCATGATTAGAAGCTTGGAATTTTTAGCCTCATGCCCCATCCTCCACAGGGGCTGGAAGTGGGGTTAATAATTGATCATACTGAGAGGAAGCTTCCATGAAAACCCAATGGCAGGGGGCTCTAGGAGCTTCCAGGCTGGCAAACGAATCCACACCTTGGTAGAGTGACATACCCTAACTCCACAGAGACAGAAGCTCCTATGCTACATTTTCTATATTGTTCCAAATATTTTTCTTTATATTGTTAATTATTTAAATACTGGGAAATGAGAGAGAGAATTAATTACCATAACTAAGAAAGTAGGTTGTTCAGGCCTCCAAAACCGAGGTTGTTATTCATTAATAGGTTGTGCTCATCAGTATTCTGAAACACAGAGCCGCCCCTGGGGAAAAGTAGGGCTGAGGGTAAAGAGCAGGACCAGGGAAGGGCCTCGAACCTGAAAGCTGCAAGGACCCAAATGGGCTCTCAGCTGATTGCAAGAGCGACTTGAAGCTTACAGATACTCAGTTAAAAGTATCACCTGAACGTCCCACTGGCCACCAGCCTAGACAATTCTAGAAACAAATGTTTTCCTTCTTACAATTCTAAGTAAATCTTACCAGAGGGCAAATCAGGTTCTTCTTTCTGGGTTGTATTCTTGCCCAGAAACACCTCCAAAAATATACTGTAAGTCAAGTGAAGAATGTTTTGCTAGTGTTCCAGCGAACACAACTTCTGGAATTTCCACAGGCAAAACAGACAGCAAATCAATGTGAGAGGGTAGGGAATCTGAGCAGGAAATAAGATATGCCCTTTTTCTAAGCCATGGCTGCATGCCAGGCCATGCTGCAGAGTGGAGAGAGCACAGGCCGGGAAGTAAGTGTAACTCCAGGGGGAAAAGTCCCCGGGCAAAATACCTTTGAAACCGAAATCAGTCTAAGAAAGAAATAAAGTTTAAGAAACCCATTTATTTCTTTCTCTCTCGACCCAGCTTCAGAAGAGAGCACTCCACCCAGCTTCTCCGGTCCAGATAAGGCCTCACTCACTCATGTAATTACCTTTCCATATGGAAATGGACCACTTCTCTCCACTCCTTGGAAACACCTATTGCACTAAATCCAGGTGAGAGATTCTGGAAATACTGCAATCTTACCCACAGTAAGATACCCAAACATGGGTCTGGGCTAGTCACTGTAGCCCTCAGTCCAATTTCTACATTTCAAAATGAGGGAGTTCGACTAGACAATTCCTAGTTCAAATATTAAATGCCTGCATGATGCTGTGTTCTTGTATTCATTCAGTGCCTTAACTTACTTTTCTTCCAGGATTCTAGACATTCATAAAAATATGAGCTCCCTGGCAGTCAGATATTGAGGCTTATATATCACCCGGAGCTAAAGAGAAAGGGGCGTGGGTGTGTTCAAAGGGGAGGAAGGCGATTCACAGGACGATGAGAAGAGCAAAGGTTTCGTAAACGGGTGTTTGCCGGCCATACAGGGAAGTCTTTCTGATACAAAAAGTTATCTCTGGTGACAGGGTCCCTATCCCAATTCTTTTAGACAATTAAGGGGGAGGCAAAAAGCTCTTCCTGAGTCTGCTGAGGCCCCAGGTGTCCTCAGCTAGAAATAATCCACATGTCAAGTGGGGGTGACTATTCCCTGGAATTGTCTCAGAAAAACCTTTAGGAACTTTAAGTGACATCCCACATATTCAAGGCATATTCTTCAAATAAGAAGTTCTTCACTTGTCCCAAAAGAAACTCCAAGTCTTCTCAGGGCTCTTTTCTAGAGCACTTAAACTCTAGCTCAGGTTTGAGTCCCTGATAACGTCATACTGTTCCACTCACTTTCTTCTCTTTTCCCTCCTTGTTATCTATTGTCCCAGCTTGGAATACTCTCTCCATCTGATACTCCAAAGTGTGAATCCACACAACACTGTCCCCTTCCTCCAGGAAGCCCTCTTTGACTACTTCAGCCTATGATGTCTCTTTTTTCCAAATTCTTCTTGCACATTCAGTCAGGACTGCACAGCAGCTCTCCACCTGCCAACAGGCTATTCACAAAGTTCACATCAAAGTTGTTTGGCAAGAATGCAAAATGCTTCCTTCCACTGTTCTCAGGCTAGCCTTTTACTTCACATCATACCTGACATCTAAGGCTGTTTGCTTAATCATCACACAAAGCTGGCCCACAAGTAGAACTGGCATAGAACCAAAGAACACTATTCTAACTTCAAGCTTTCTGAGCCAGGAGGAAGCCAGAAGACAGAGTCTCCACTGATGAGCAAGTAAACAAAAGACTTTACAAACCAGCGTGTTTTTTGGGGGGATGTTGTGTACTGATTAGATAAGATTTCACATCTACTTGTTTATGACAAAGAAAAAAAAGAGAGTGAAGTAAGCTGCACCGGATACTGTCATCTCGTTGGACGTCATCGTAAGCACTCCGTAGCTCAGCTGCTGAGGGGTGTTGCTGGGGGCTTATCAGTAAAAACATATGACAAAGCAACCATAGTAGAGGACGTTTAGACTATAAATATGGAGAATCTGTGAGGACTATCCAGGAGTGGTCTGCTTGGGCAAGGCTACTCTTTGCTGATCTAAATAAGTCTCCAAAGATTTGGAGGCAATTAGTTCCTTTCCTGCTGCAGTAAAGGCAACTCTTACTTGCAGCAGCCCTGCCAGCAAGATCTTGCCTGACAACCCAGGCACCCTCATTCCCAACGGCGTGCTGGGACATTTACCTTTGCATTGGCAGCCAGACCTCAGCTCTCTTGGTTAACTAAGCCATCTATCCCAAGTGCCCACTCATATAAAGGCACACCTCACCTAAACTAGACTTTATCCCTCTCACTTCCCTTTGCTGGGAACAACAGTGTGATTAATCTATCGTCGACTGGCTTATGTTACTTCTTCATTGACTAATTAAAAGACATTATCCTATACACCACTGGCTTGTGAAATTCCTTCAGTGAACCTGTGTTAAATAAACTATTGGCAAAGACAATCACAGTCTCTGTGAATTGATTTGCTCCCAAAATAAAACAGGGGAAGAATGTGCTTGGCAAAAAAAAAAAAAGAAAAAAAAGAAAAAAAGTAAGACTTTCTGTTTGGAGAAGAAAAAAAGAAGTGGGGAAAAAAACTGTCAACAAACTGAATGATCAAAGCTGTACATTTATAACTCTTGTGCATACTTCAGTATTCGTGTAATATTTCAATATAAAGTTTACCTAAAAAAACCAACATGACTCATTTCTAGACTTCTGATTTCGTTTCTTCCTAGACCTGGCTACCTGCTTGCATAGAGAGATGGATCCGTAGTAAAGGATCGCACCAGAGAAAAGAGACCTGAACATACTGAAAAGGTTCCAAAGGGTTAAGAATCTGATGAAGAAAGTCAAAGACTATCAAGATTTAAATGGAGGGTAAAACAACTGACACTTTTCCAGCTAAATTTATTCTTTCATTGATAAATCATGTCAAACTGTTCTTGTTTGTTTGTTTTGCATGGTTTTTGTATTTAATTCAGAGGAAGAAATGTGCCCTAAAACAGATCTAGGTGAGCATTCAGGATTTTTTTTTCTGCATTCCCTCACCTCTACTCCCCATATTTCACCATCACTTCAGACACTTCAGACCGGGAACCCTGTCCAGATTCCTGCCCCTCCCTCAACAACAGACAATTAAATCTGAAGGGCCTCATTCAACATTTTGATCACCGAAGGGTTTTTTTTTCTCAGATTATAAAAGAATGACATACTCACTGCAGACAATTTTGGAAATACCAAAAAGAATAATAAGAAATATGTAACTCAGCAGCAATCCCTTTACCCATAGGTCATCTCTGTGTATATGTGTAGAATTAACAAGCAAATCACAGTTAGCGGGACTTCTGGGAAGATGGTGGCATGAGCAGGGCAGCAGAAATCTCCTCCCAAAACCATATGTATTTGTGAAAATACAACAAATACAACTATTCCTAAAAGAGAGACCAGAAGATACAGTACAACAGCCAGGCTACAGCTACATCTGAGAGAACTCAGCGCCTCATGAAGCAGGTAAGATACAAAGCCACGACCCTGTGGGACCCAAGTACTCCCCCACCCAAGCGCACCAGTGGGAGGAAAAGAATCAGAGTGGGGAGGGAGTGGAAGCACAGGCCCGCCAAATAACCAGCCCTGGTGATCTGCACCAGGAGCACTGACACACATCGCATGGTGTATCGGAGATTGGAGAGACAGAAGGGCAGGATCTGAGACGGAGACTGCAAGTGGGTCCCCTCAGCTGGATCCCCGGGACAAAAGAAAAGTGGGCACTTTTTTAAAACTCAAAGAGACAAGGGCCCACCAGTGGAACAAAATCGTCCCAGCGCACGCAGCCCAGCAGGCTGGGAATCTTGAGGAATTTCTGACCACCTAAGCAGCTGCCAGGTAAAGCAGCCACGCCAAAGCCTCCCACAGATATCAGAAGCCTGCCATTTGTTCCCCCCCACCCGGCCAGAGCCGCAAAGGGTCTGGCGGATCCGCCATAGCAGCGGAACAGCGGGAGAGCGGCCCCGCCCACAGAAACCACACGGAATCTCCTCCTGCCTGGCGTGCAGCTAACTAGGAAGGGCCACAGAACCCAGAACAAGGTCTGGAAGACATCAAGGGGAGCAAAACGCACCCGGCGAGAATGCAAACCCCCGTAGTGCTATCAGCTAGGCTGAGGGTAACCTTGCACACAGGCAGCTCAGGGGATTATCCCAGAGACTGCCTCCCGGTGTGCGGGAAATGAGCTCATTCTCCGGAGAAGGGCAAGGAGAACAACAAGCAGGAAGGGACTTTGTTCTCCCAGCTGACACACGTGCCACATACCACTAACCACTTCTATCACCATGAAAAGACAGAGGAATATGGTCCAGACAAGGATCACACAGACAACCCCAGAACTGGGGAAGGAAAAAGTCTCTCAAACCATGGAAGCCTACAGATCAACCAACACAAGGGACCCAAGGAAGACAATACTAAGACACATAGTAATTAAAATGGCAAAGATCAAAGACAAGGACAGAGTATTAAAAGCAGCCAGAGAGAGAAAAAAGATCACCTACAAAGGAAAACCCATCAGGCTATCATCAGACTTCTCAACAGAAACCTTACAGGCCAGAAGAGAATGGCATGATATATTTAACACAATGAAACAGACGGGCCTTGAACCAAGAATACTGTATCCAGCATGATTATCATTTAAATTTGAGCGAGAGATTAAACAATTCCCAGACAAGTGAAAGTTGAGGGAATTTGCCTCCCACAAACCATCTCTACAGGATATCTTAAACAGACTGCTCCAGATGGAAGCACTCCTAAGGCTGAAAAGATGTCACTAGAGAAAATAAAATCATAGGAAAGAAAGCAGACCATCCAAAAACTAACTAAAGGCAAAGAATAAAACACCTAGTATATAAAGAATGGAGGAGGAAAAATAAGAAGGGAGAGAAATTAACAAACATGAGACAGTGTTCACAGTAACTTAACAAGAAAGTTAAGTTAGATTGTCAGATACTAAAGAAGCAACCCTTGAACCTTTGGTAACCATGAATCTAGAGCCTGCAATAGCAATGAGTACATATCTATCAATAATCACCCTAAATGTAAATGGACTGAATGCGCCAATCAAAAGACACAGAGTAACAGAGTGGATAAAAAAGCAAGACCCATCTATATGCTGCTTACAAGAGGCTCACCCCAAACTCAAAGATATACACAGACTAAAAGGGAAGGGATAGAAAAAGATATTTCACGCAAACAACAAAGAGAAAGAAGCAAGTGTTGCAGTACTTGTATCAGACAAAATAGAATTCAAAACGAAGAAAGTAGCAAGAAATAAAGAAGGACATTACATAATGATAAAAGGATCAGTCCAACAAGAAGATATAACCATAATAAATATATATGCACCCAACACAGGAGAGCCAGCATATATGAAACAAATACTAACAGAATTAAAGGAGGAAATAGACAGCAATGCATTCATTTTAGGAGACATCAACACACCACTCACTCCAAAGGACAGATCAAACAGACAAAAAATAAGTAAAGACACAGAGGCACTAAACAACACACTAGAACAGATGGACCTAACAGACATCTACAGAACTCTGCACCCAAAAGCAGCAGGACACACATTCTTCTCAAGTGCACATGGAACATTTTTCAGAATAGACCACATACTAGGCCACAAAAAGAACCTCAGTAAATTCAAAAATATTGAAATCCTATCAACCAACTTCTCAGATCACAAAGGTATAAAACTAGAAATAAATTTTAGAAAGAAATCAAAAAGGCTCACAAATACATGGAGACTTAACAGCATTCTCCTAATTAATCAATGGGTTAACGACCAAATCAAAACAGAAATCAAAGAATATATGGAGACTAATGACAACAACAACACAAAGCCACAACTTCTCTGGGACACAGCAAAGGCAGTTCTAAGAGGAAAGTATATTGCAATCCAGGCCTATTTAAAGAAGGAAGAACATTCCCAAATGAATAGTCTAAAGACACAATTACTGAAAATGGAAAAAGAAGAACAAAGAAGGCCCAATGTCACCAGAAGGAGGGACATAATAAAGATCAGAGAAGAAATAAATAAAATTGAGAAGAATAAAACAATAGAAAAAAATCAATGAAACCAAGAGATGGTTCTTTGAAAAAATAAACAAAATAGATAAACCTCTAGCCAAACTCAATAAGAGAAAAAGAGAATCTACACACATAAACAGAATCAGAAATGAGAAAGGAAAAATAACGATGGACCCCACAGAAATACAAAGAATTATAAGAGAATATTACGAGAATCTATATGCTAACAAGCTGGAAAACCTAGTCTTCTAGGACAACCTCTTAGAAAAATACAACCTTCCAAGACTGACCAAGCAATAAACAGAAAAACTAAACAGACCAATCACCAGCAACGAAATTGAATCGGTAATAAAAAAAATACCCAAGAACAAAACCCCCGGACCCGATGAATTCACCTCTGAATTCTACCAGACATATAGAGAGGAAAGAACACCCATTCTCCTTAAAGTTTTCAAAAAATGGAAGAGGAGGGAATACTTCCAAACTCATTCTATGAAGCCAGTATCACTCTAATAACAAAACCAGGCAAAGACCTCACCAAAAAAGAAAATTACAGACCAATATCCCTGATGAACGTAGATGCAAAAATACTCAACAACATATTAGCAAACCAAATTCAAAAATACATCAAGAGGATCATACACCATGATCAAGTGGGATTCATCCCAGGGATGCAAGGATGGTACAACATTCGAAAATCCATCAACATCATCCACCACATCAACAAAAAGAAGAACAAAACCACAAGATCATCTCCATAGATGCTGAAAAAGCATTTGACAAAATTCAGCATCCATTCATGATTAAAACTCTCAACAAAATGGATATAGACAGCAAGTACCTCAACATCATAAAGGCAATATATGACAAACCCACAGCTAACATCATAGTTAACAGCGAGAAGCTGAAAGCTTTTCATCTAGGATCGGGAACAAGACAGGGGTGCCCACTCTCTCCACTGTTATTCAACATAATACTGGAGGGCCTAGCCACGGTAATCAGACAAAACAAAGACATACAAGGCATCCAGATTGGTAAAGAAGAAGTCAAATTGTCACTATTTGCAGATGACATGATACCGTACATAAAAATACCCTAAAGACTCCACTCCATAACTACTAAAACTAATATCTGAATTCAGCAAAGTTGCAGGATACAAAATTAACACACAGAAATCTGTTGCTTTCCTATACACTAATGATGAACTAACAGAAAGAGAAAACAGGAAAGCAATTCCATTCACAATTGCATCAAAAAGAATGAAATACCTAGGAATAAACCTAATGAAGGAAGTGAAAGACCTGTACTCTGAAAACTACAAGACACTCCTAAGAGAAATTAAAGAGGACACTAACAAATGGAAATGCATCCCATGCTCTTGGCTAGGAAGAATAAATATGGTCAAAATGGCTATACTACCTAAAGCAATCTACAGATTCAATGCAATCCCTATCAAACTACCAACAGCTTTCTTCAATGAACTCAAACAAATAATTCTAAAATTCATATGGAACCACAAAAGACCCCGAATAGCCAAAGCAATCCTGAGAAGGAGGAATCAAACAGGGGGAATTACGCTCCCTGACTTTAAACCCTACTACAAAGCCACAGTAATCAAGACAATTTGGTATTGGCACAAAAACAGACCCACAGACCAGTGGAATAGAATGGAAAATCCAAACATTAACCCAAACATATACTGTCAATTAATATATGATAAAGGAACCTTGGATATACAATAGGGAGATGACAGCCTCTTCAGCAGCTGGTGCTGGAAAAACTGGACAGCTACATGTAAAAGAATGAAACTGGATTACTGTCTAGCCCCATACACAAAGGTAAACTCAAGGTGGATCAAAGACCTGAATGTAAGTCATGAAACCATAAAACTCTTAGAAAAAAACATAGGCAAAAATCTCTTGCACAGAAACATGAGCGACTTCTTCATGAACATATCTCCCTGGGCAAGGGAAACAAAAGCAAAAATGAACTAGTTGGACTATATCAAGCTGAAAAGCTTCTGTACAGCAAAGGATACCACCAGTAGAAAGTGATCCTACAGTATGGGAGAACATATTCATAAATGACGGATCTGATAAGGGACCGACATCCAAAATATATAAAGAACTCACGCACCTTAACAAACAAAAAGCGAATAATACAATTAAGAAATGGGCAGAGGACATGAATAGACACTTCTCCAAAGCAGAAATTCAGATGGCCAACAGGCACATGAAAAGATGCTCCACATCGCTAATCATCAGAGAAATGCAGATTAAAACCACAATGAGATATCACCTCACACCAGTGAGGATGGCCAACATCCAAAACACAAACAACAACAAATGTTGGTGAGGATGTGGATAAAAGGGAACCCTCCTACACTGCTGGTGGGAATGCAAATTAGTTCAACCATTGTGGAAAGCAGTATGGAGCTTCCTCAAAAAACTCAAAGTAGAAATTCCATTTGACCCAGGAATCCCACTCCTAGGAATTTACCCTAAGAATGCAGCAGCCCAGTTTGAAAAAGACAGATGCACCCCTATGTTTATTGCAGCACTATTTACAATAGCCAAGAAATGGAAGCAACCCAAGTGTCCAACAGTAGATGAATGGATTAAGAAGATGTGGTACATATACACAATGGAATATTATTCAGCCATAAGAAGAAAACAAATCCTACCATTTGAAACTACATGGATGGAGCTGGAGGGTATTATGCTCAGTGAAATAAGCCAAGCCGAAAAAGACAAGTATCAAATGATCTCACTCGTATGTGGAGTATAAGAACAAAGGAAAAAACGGAAGGAGCAAAACAGCAGCAGACTCACAGAACCCAAGAACGGACTAATAGTTACCAAAGGGAAAGGGAGTGGGGAAGAAGGGCGGGAAGGGAGGGATAAGAGGGTAAAAGGGGCATTACGATTAGCAGACATAAGGTGGGGGGGCACGGGGAGGGCTGTACAACTCAGAGAAGACAAGTAGTGATTCTCATCTCACTACGCTGATGGACAGTGACTGTAATAGGGTTGGTGGGGGGGACCTGATGAAGGGGGTAGTTTAATCACCACAATATTGCTCATGTAATTGTAGGTTAATGATACCAAAATAAATTGTTAAAAAGAAAAAGAAAAAAGAAAAAATTCAGATGGCCAACAGGCACATGAGAAGATGCTCCACATCGCTGGTCATCAGAGAAATGCAGATTAAAACCACAATGAGATATCACCTCACACCAGTGAGGATGGCCAACATCCAAAACACAAACAACAACAAATGTGGGCGAGGATGTGGAGAAAGGGGAACCCTCCTACACTGCTGGTGGGAATGCAAATTAGTTCAACCATTGTGGAAAGCAGTATGGAGGTTCCTCAAAAAACTCAAAATAGAAATACTATTTGACCCAGGAATCCCACTCCTAGGAATTTACCCTGAGAATTCAGCAGCCCAGTTTGAAAAAGACCAATGCACCCCTATGTTTATCACAGCACTATTTACAGTAGCCAAGAAATGGAAGCAACGTAAGTGTCTATCACTGGATGAATGGATAAAGAAGGTGTGGTACATATACACAATGGAATATTATTCAGCCATAAGAAGAAAACAAATCCTACCATTTGCAACAACATGGATGGAGCTGGAGGGTATTATGCTCAGTGAAATAAGCCAGGTGGAAAAAGACAAGTATCAAATGATTTCTGTTATATGTGGAGTATAAGAGCAAATAAAAAACTGAAGGACCAGAACAGCAGCAGACTCACAGAACCCAATAATGGACTTACAGTTACCAAAGGGAAAGGGACTGGGGAGATGGGTGGGAAGGGAGGGACAAGTGGGAAAAGGGGGCATTACGATTAGCAGATGTAATGTTGGGGGGGCACGGGGAGGGCTGTACAACTCAGAGAAGACAAGTAGTGATTCTATAGCATCTCACTACGCTGATGGACAGTGACTGTATTGGGGTTGGTGGGGGACTTGATGAAGTGGGGAGTTTAGTAACCATAATGTTGCACATGTAATTGTAGATTAATGATAACAAGAAAAATAAATTAAAAAAAGAAAATCACAGTGAGCAGAGATTTATGGGTCAGCTTTCTCCATGAATTTCACCCCAGCCTCCCTGCCCTCTCCCATCCTTCAGAAACTAACCCTGAACAGGGTCCACTCAAAGCTTCTTCCTGCTCTCCTTACCTGCCTGGGCCCATCGGCTTGACTGGATCAGAGTGGACTTGTTGGCAGGATTCTCGTGTTGACTTGCTGCCTTCTGCTGAGTTCATTAAGGCTTTTATCACAAGTGCTATGGAATTCAGTCCAGCATGGCCACGTGAACCGCCCATGGTGCTTGGGGATAGTTCTTCCTGTGGGGAGCGGGATATCAGACTTCAGAGGCTGGGGATTGCTGGACAACTGGAAAATCCCCAAATATTTGGAAACTAAATAACATACTTCTAAATAATCAATAAGTCAAAAAAGAAATCAAAAGGAAATAGGTAGTATTTCTGAATTGAATTGTAATGAAAACAAAACACATCAAAATGTGTTGGATGGCACCAACATGTCTAACATACTCAAGGGAAATATAGCACTAAATGCTTGGAAGAAGTGGATGTGGGGAGACGCATGCAGGCAGGATCAAAATGGGGTTACAAAATATTTTGGAGGTAATGGATATGTTCGTTATCTTGACTGTAGTGATGGTATCTCAGGTGTGTATGTGTGTGTATGTTAAATCTTATCAAATTATGCACTTTAAGTATGTGCCATTTGTTGTTTATCAATTATACCTCAGTAAAGCTGTTTGAAACAGACATGTGGCTAGTGGCTACACTATCAAACAGTGTAGTTCAAAAGCAGACACTAGAAGAAAACTGAAAGAATGTATAATTAACAAGCTAGTTAAGGGGTAAGATGGGCTTTTAAAAATTAATTTATTTGAAGAAAGTAAAAAAAGTAGAGAAAAACAAACTGGTGCCACAAACAGAAAACAAGTAGAAAGATAGATTTAAACCCAATTATAAGAATAATGACATTAAGTGGAAATGCACTAAATATTCTGATTTTAAGAAAAGATCTACTAGACTGGATTTTACAAAACAAAACAAACAAACAAACAAAAACATGGCAGTACACTGTGAGGCGGAGCAAAATATGCTCCCCAAAACATACCACTTTGGCATATTGATTCTTTTGAGCTAAAATTACTTAAGAAACAGCCAATGCAAGAAGGACACTTTGACCCCCTTTTGTCCTCCTGAACGCAGGAGATAAATCTCCCATGTGGAAGGTACCCACTTTTTACAGAGTAGAGAGACATCCTTACCACGAAAGAGAAGGAATTCAAGGTCAAGGAGACTATATAAACAAGCCTTGTTTTCGTCTTTGTTAATTTACTACCCAAAGCCCAAACTTCTTTGTCTTTTCAGTTCTTGACAAATCTATCATTTCTGTCTAAAAGGCATAAAAGCTGCGAGCTTTGGTCGCATCTTTGAGTCTCATGTTTCTATGAGCTCCTGTACATACAAAATTAAATTTGTTTTTATCTTGTTAATTTGCGTTATGTCAATTTAATTACTAAATTAACCAAAGAACTTAGGAGGGAAGAAGGGAAAAATTTTTCCTCCCCTGCAACTGTTTACAACAGGCACATTTCAAATGTAAAGACACTGAAACACTGAAAATACAAGGGTAGAAAACTAGTATCATTGTACTAATGCCAAACAAAGTAGACATAAAACAAAAGTGATCGTAAGTAACATAAGAGACAATGCACATAGGATATTTATGCGCCTCTCAGGGACTGACAAGATAAAGAAAAAAATCAGTAGAGCTATCAGAAATTTGAGTAACACAATTAACCATCTTGACCTAAATGACAAAATTGGTTAATCAAGAGATAGGAGTGTGAGCATGTTATATATATAATGTGGAATTAATACCTGAATGAGAAGTTTTAAATGTTCAAAGTGGTACCCCAGGGAGAAGGGTAGGGCAGTAGGGCTTGTGGGATTTCCCACCCATAAAAATGCCATTGTCTCCTTCTCTTTCTCAGGAGTACCTGGTAATACCTACACCTTGTGTTCAACTAGAAAAATCACTGACTTTCTGCCAGTTGTTCATAGTCTGTTCCATTCCCTACTTTCCAATTTCCCAGGTTGAAAAAGCACATGTGCAATGAGACTTAGATACCAAAGAACTCCTTAATATTACCCTAAAATCACTCATCTCTAACCAAGGCTCATTCCAGAACTTTCCCTAAAGAGTCTGTACTTCCATAGCTGAATCAGCAATGTCGGCACTATCTCATCATGAGTGGCATGAAGTGGCCACTCCAGTCATTCCTGAATGGCTTTGACAATTTTTGTCATATTCCCTATTTACTTGTCTTTTTTTTAAATTTTATTTTCAACTGGTTGACTGTTTTTACTTAAATAAAAATTTATATAAATAAATGTTATTAAAAAGGAAATTGTATATTACTACCATAAATGGGTATCGGGGTTTTCTGGCCTCTCCCCTGCCGGTCATGCTCACCGTCAGGACTACTAGCTCTTTCTGTGACCCTCCGAGCCAGCGGAGGGAAAGGAAGAGAGGGAGAGGCACGCCCCGACAAGACGAAGCAAGGGAGGTAAGAGCCGACTGTCCGCCCGTTCCGCCGTTCCCGGAGACAATGAGATGCAACAAGGAGCTCAGTCGAAGCAGGAACTCATTTATTGCGGCTCAGAACACGGAATATATAGGGTGTGGTCTCTTCTGATTGGTTACACCTTATGCTAACAAGGCGACTTTCAAATTTCCAATTGCTCACAGAGTTGTGCGCACGCGCAGTTGCCTCTGACGTAAGCAGTGGAAATTAGTGAGAACACTTGGCCGGGAGCTGTGGCGCAGCAGAAATTCAAAGGGTTCTCGGTGGCCATCTTTGTGGCGTAGCTGAGATTCAAAGGTAGTTCCCCACAAATGGGAAAGCATTACATTTGTTACAAAAAAGGAATTATAAAAATAAAGTGAAAATGTTAGTAAATCCTATCAAGATATCATTACCAACTCTTTTTTGTCAAAAAGAGGAAATCAGCATGTTTTGAGATACAGTAAAGCTATATTAGCACTGACAGTGGATTTTTTTTTTTGCCTGATGTAAGAGAATTATAGAAAGAATAACTTTTCACTATGTGATCCACTGTCATTTAATGTATAATGATTATGCGCTGCTGAGAAGCAGTCCCTCCTCTGTTGCTGGGCCCCACACTGCAGGGGAACATTGCATCAGCTCACGGCACTTGGCTAAACGCTGCCTGCCTCCACGCATACCCAGCCTGCAGGTAACGAGAGTGAACTAATAACGGAAGAGTCGGTGGGTAGGTCCCACCTGACACCTGCTCCAGTCAGCCCACTGGTGTCGAGACTGAGCACAGCAGTGCTGCCACCATTTCGTCCCCTCACCCCCAACCTCCTCTGGAAATTCCAGCTCACCTCAATGTTCCCAAGGTTCAAGTGGCCAAAGGTGTTCAAGCTACCCAGCCCCAATGCCACGCAGCAATGTAGCCCAGGCACCTCCCCTACAAGGAAGGAGAGGTAATGGCAAATTGAAAGTCCATGTCAGCACCTCTGACTTGGCTTTCCCTCTACTGACACCTTGACCTGCAGCCCTCATCTCGGGGAAGGGTCTAAAGTGGGTGGTCAGCCACCTGGGTCAGCCTTTGAGAAGTAGGCAGATGGAGAAAGGGGCTATTGGAAAGCAGCTAGGTGTGGCAGACTGAGCCTGCACTTTGGGATCAGGCAGACCAAGACTCAAATTCTGGCTCTGCGTCTTGCTGAGGATCAGGAAACCTTCCTTTGCTTCACTCAGCCTCAGTCTTTCATGTGGAAAATTGGGAAACAATGACTAGTTGATAAGGTCGCAGTGGAAAGTGAGTCAATCAGTGTGCGGATGCTGGCGTGTTCTATCACACAGAGAGCAGTGCTCCTTAAACGCGAATTCCCTTGCCCACTGGCATCCCTCTAGCAGCCACTTTTCCCCTTCTCCCTGAATCTGTTGGGGTAGGGAGGGTGGAGAACCAGCCACAGATCAGATCAGACACAGTGTGAACCGGAAACCAGCTCAGAGTGTGTTGGTGGTGTGAGTCACCCTCTTCTAAACCTTTGCTCAGGCCCCGCCACTCCTGAAACACCCCCAGGAATGCCCTCCTCCCGTGGCCAGCTGAGAGCACTCCCATTCTCCTGCGACACTTGTTCTCACCGCTGGCACATGGCATTGTCATTTATTAATCATTTTAGTTTCTTTTAAAAATATCCCCCTGCCCCCAGAAACATGGATATGTATGTATACACAGGTATACGAAAGTCAAATACAAAGCAGGAATTTCATCACTGTATTTATTTATTGGAAGCACTGATAACAAAATAAAAGCTTCTCCCATGGCCCCTTCCATGCTGCTTTGAGAGGTCACTTTGTAACATTTTGATTCTTCTGGTCTTTTCTGTGCTTAAAAAGTCATATGATTTTTCTCTGCCACTTCCTAGCTGTGTGACCTTGGGCAAGTTACTTAACAGCTTGGCATTTCAGTTTCCTCATTCTTTGAGCAGAGATATTATTAATTCCTGCATTTGAGAGTTATTGTGAAAATCAAATGCCTCCATACATGCAAAATACTTAGAACAGCTTCTGGCATGCAGTGTAAATACGTTAAGTGTGAACAAATATATCTTTATAACATACATATCGTTTTGTTTACAAATGCAGGGTCAGTGTACTGTGCCAGTATCAGCCACTGTACTGCCTCTCAGCCCCACATCTACTGGCTTTGGTCCTGTTTGGTGGTATTGTAGCTTACCTCTTACAAAAATATCTCCTTTTCTGGCTGTTACAGTTTTAGACTTTGTTCCTATAAATGCTGGAGGGACAGTGCAAGGCAGAGTGGAGGAAGGGCTTCTCTCCTCATCCAGGGTGCTTCATCTCTTGCTCCGAAGGCACAGCTGCCAGCGGCTTGCAGAGGACCCAGGGGTGCTCACCCTCCAGAGTTTTGTTGGCACGTCACTGGGAAGCCTCCAGCTCACCAGTCCCCGCTTACAGAGAGCAGACACGCTCTGACCCATGACACCTCTGACATCAGCGGGCACAGCCACCTCTTCGTCAACCAGTTTTGATTCCCAGCCTGGGTGGGATGGGGAGGAGTGTTCCAAATTTCTTCCATCCACGACCTTGGGTGCTCTCCAGCAGCCCTAAAGGTATTTTACCTTCAGTAATTAACCTTCTTTTACTGGCTAATGATTCTTTCTATTAAGTTTTCTCTTGCAAATTACAGGTGTGGTTTCCATCTCTGACTGGACCCCAACGGAATGTGCATATGTTTGGTTTACAGTTTGCTTTATTTTTGCTTATCAAGATATAATGGGCATCTTCCCAGGTCTCCATATACAGTCCTAATTCTTATAATTCATGCCCAGTGCATCATTATATAGCTTATATCTCTCCAGAACTTTTTCATCTTCCCAAACTTCACTGTCTTTCAACAAATATTTTGTGTCTTAGATGACACAGAGGTTTTACATTTTTATGTAGTCAAATTTATCCATTTTTCCTTTCTCACTTCTGACTTTTATGTCTTGCTTAGGGAAAGACCAACTTTCTCTGGTCTTTTATCCCCTCTGTTTCTTATAATACATTTATAGTTTTATTTTAGCATTTATATCTTTGTAATTTTTGTGTTGTGTACATGGTCTAAAGTAGGCACCTAACTTTTTCTTGTAGGTGGAGATTCAATTGTCTTAACATTATTTTAAAAATATGTCCATCTTTTCTTGATTATTTTAGGACCCTTTTGTCAAAAAGTACTTTTCTTCTCTCCTCAACCAGCTTATAATTCCCTAGAGAGCAGGGGCATTTCCTGCATCCATAAGTTTTCTGACTACCTGTTACATGGCACAGCTTAGTACAGGGTTGATGGTATGGCTGATGGGAAAGCTGAATGAGAACTAGCACATTTTTAGTGTAGCAAAGTAGCAGATGTCAGAACTCAGAACTGTGAATAAGTAAGAGCTGTTCCCCAACTGTGGTTTGTGTTTGCAATTTAGTAACTAAACAGTTTCGGTTCATCACTTTGTGCAAAGAATTGTCTTAGGTTGGAGTGTAGGAAACAAAGGATGGATAAGATCTTGTTTCTGTCCTTATGAAGTTTGCAGTCCCTGAAGCTCATCAGTAGGGGCTGATGCTACATACACGCAATGAGACACTAGCGGTTATACAAAGGCAGACCTATATGCTCCGATGTAGAACAGGCTCTGAAATATGTTAAATCAAAAAATCGAGATGCATGACAGTCTCTAGCATTTGAGAGGAAGGAAATGAGAGAAAGACACAGGTGCATATACACTTGTGTAAGATTAGACTGTCTCTGATGGAATATTCAAAGCATTGAAACAATAATTACGTCTGTGGAAGGAACTGGGGGTTTAGGGGGTAGAGGTCAGTGTGAAATTTACCTTTCCCCATGTATCCTATTGTGCTGTTGAAGTTTTTTACCACCTGCTTGTATTATATCTCCAAACAAAGAAAATAGGAATTTGAAAAAGATGTTTACAATGACATGGAGGTAGACATATATGCACATGAAACAAAAGTGTGAACAAAATAGAAAGTAGAAGAGTGATAAGTTTGGAACTCTAAACTCCATGGCTCCAAAATAGTGCTGGGGCGCTGGGAAAGGGGCCAGGTTTCCATGTCTTGCTTTAGGGGGCTGCAAATCCCGAGGAACACAGCTGGCAGGTAGAGAGAGGAGCAAGCCTCTGCAAAGGACGACTGAGCATTGCCCTGCCTGTTCACGGGGACGAGGGGAGGGACATCAAAGCAGAGGTGGGCCTGAGAAGGGGTTGTTGAGAGCTGAGCATCTGTTCAGTGCCCCCACACCTCTTTTCTCCCTGCCATTGAATTTGTTTCATTGCCCTTCCCAGAAACTATAACCTCCTACTGAACACAAAGAGCAAAAGAAGGGAGCGTGGCTGAGTAGATTTGTCATACGCAGGGATCCCAAACCTAAGGAGTCATTCCCAGGGGCCTGAGAAGGATGGGCCAGCCTAACCCCATAGACACCTGTGCTTCCAATTACAAGCAGAATGAATCATCTTTCTTGTCAGTAATAAAACTGCCTATTTTAATATTCACTGTAATATTTAACCTGAGCCAAGCCCATTTCTCCCTGGCTTGTCCTTGACATTTCAGAGTGATAATTCAAGCAGAGAGGCCAGGCTCCCACCTCCAGGACTGGGGGTGGGGTGCATATTGCTCTGTGTAGGCCTGAGCTCTGTCCCCCAGGAAGTGTTTTCACAAGCGCAGAGTGGTGCGGCCAGGAAGGACAGCCCCCTGCACTTAGAGATGGGTCTGTTCTTTGCCGTTGTCCCAAGGTCTAGCAGTGTGACCACCTAGCTTCTCTGAGCCTCGGTGCTCTGATCTGTGAGATGGTAACAGTCACACCTCTGTCACGCAGCCATCTTCTTCAGCATCATCAAGTGGCTAGACCAAGGGCTGGAGTTGTTAATTCGGCAGCAGCAAGAAGCCTCTGGCCCAAACCCACTGTCTCCTGCTAGGGTGGCCAGAGCTGGGGATTCAGGAGGGCATTGTGGCGGGGGTGGGGGGCGTTGTTGAAGATTCTTTCAGGTGGTGAAATAAGCAGAAATGTAGGATGATCAGATGTAGCACTGAGCTTCTGATGGTGCGTCTGGGAACGGACCCGCGTCCGCAGCAGTGGGGTGGGAGTGGGCTGAGGATGAAGAAGGCTGAGTCTGTGTTTGTGAGCCCCTCGGCTGACGCTGATTCTCCAGAACAGGCTCCAGGCGCCCAGAGGACCCCACAGGGAAGCTGCCCATCTGCAGGCTTGCTTCCTGTTCCGGACTGGGTTCAGGGTGGTTACTTGGAAACAGATGGCTCAGGGCAATAAAAAGTGAGTCAGTGCTCCTTATCCTTGCCTTGGTGGGGCCAGCGATGCCTCCAGCACAGAACAACCACCAGGAATGCAGACAGAAATTTACTTTGCCCAACCAAGAGGGCAAACTTACTTGGCCAAGTGCGACACACTGAGAAATCACCCCATCTGGGTGGGCAAATTCCATTGACCAGCATGGACACGCAGGAAGATTTTACAAGAGAGTGCCCGCGAACCCAGCACCCCGCTGAAGAAATAAAACACGACAGTGCAGTTGAAGCCCCGACGTGATTCCTCCCATTGTTTCTCCTCCTCTCTCCCCAAACCCTAGCTCCACCCAGCATGACCTCTATTCCAAACCCCTGGTTTATCACCCCCATGCACATCCTTCTATTTGTACAACATACATCTGAATGCATAAGCAACATAGAGGACTTTTTTTTTTACAAGCAAAGAGTAGTTTTTTTTCCCCATTTATTTATTTATTTATTTATTTATTTATTTATTACAATTTATTTTATTTTAGTATCATTAACCTACAATTACATGAGCAATATTGTGATGATTAAACTACCCCCTTCATCAGGTCCCCCCTACCGACCCTATTACAGTCACTGTCCATCAGTGTAGTGAGATGAGAATCACTACTTGTCTTCTCTGAGCTGCACAGTCCCCTATCGGGTTTTTTCCCCTCTCTCTCCCGCCGGTCCTGCTCTCGGTCAGGACTACAGCTCTTTGTGTTACAAGCTCTTTCTGCGACCCTCCGAACCAGCGGAGGGGAGGAAGGCAGGGAGAGAGGCTCGCCCTGATAGGCAGAGCAAGGGAGGTAAGCGCCGGCTGTCCGCCTGATCCCGCAGCCTCCGGAGCTCGGCGGCGCCACCGCTTGCAGCCGCTCCAGCCTCTGCTGCCGCCGCCGCTGGCCGCTGGCCGCTGGCCACTCGCCACTGGCCGCCCCTTTCCCCGGAGACAATCAGACGCAACAGGAAGTTCACTCGAAGGGAGAACTCGTTTATTGGGGCTCAGGGCATGGGATATATAGGGTGAAGTCTCTCCTGCAACTTTCACTTTTCCGAATCAGGCACAGAGTTGTGCACATGCGCAGCTGAACCCCAGGGGGCTTTCAGCAGCCACCCCTGCAGTGCGGCTGAGTTCTCAGTGGCCATCTTTGTGGCATGGCTGAGATTCAAAGGCAGTTCTCAGCAGCCACCCTCGTGGCGAGGCTGAGATGCAAAGGCAGTTCCCAGCGGCCACCCTCGTGGCGAGGCTGAGATGCAAAGGCAGTTCCCAGCGGCCACCCTTGTGGCGAGGCTGGATGCAAAGGCAGTTCCCCACAGTCCCCCCCGTGCCCCCCCACCCTATGTCTGCCAATCGTAATGCCCCTTTTACCCTCCCATCCTTCCCTTCCCACCCATCTCCCCAGTCCCTTTCCCTTTGGTAACTGTTAGTCCATTCGTGGGTTCCGTGAGTCTGCTGCTGCCCTGTTCCCTCATTTTTTTTTTTTCTTTGTTGTTATACTCCACATATGAGTGAGATCACCCGGTACCTGTCTCCCTCGGCCTGGCCCATTTCACTGAGCATAATACCCTCCAGCTCCATCCATGTTGTTGCAAATGGTAGGATTTGTTTTTTTCTTATGGCTGTGTAATATTCCATTGTGCATATGCACCACATCTTCTTTATCCATTCATCCACTGATGGGCACCTAGGTTGCTTCCATCTCTTGGCTATTGTAAACAGTGCTGCAATAAACATAGGGGTGCATCTGTCCCTCTCAAACTGGGCTGCTGCACTCTTGGGGCAAACTCCCAGGAGTGGGATCCCTGGGCCAAATGGTACCTCTATTCTGAGCTTTCTGAGGAACCTCCATACTGCTCTCCACAATGGTTGAACCAATCTGCATTCCCACCAGCAATGTAGGAGGGTTCCCCTCTCTCCACATCCTCGCCAACATTTGGTGTTGTTTGTGTTTTGTATGTTGGCCATCCTCACTGGTGTGAGGTGATATCTCATTGTGGTTTTAATCTGCATTTCTCTGATGATTAGTGATGTGGAGCACCTTTTCATGTGCCTGTTGGCCATCTGAATTTCTTCTTTGGAGAAGTATCTATTCATGTCCTGTGCCCATTTCTTAACTGGGTTACTTGCCCCTTGCTTGTTAAGGTGCGTGAGTTCCTCGCATACCCTGGATGTCAACCCCCTATCAGATACATCATTCATGAATATATTTTCCCATACTGTAGGATGTCCTTTTGTTCTACTAATGGTGTCCTTTGCTGTACAGAAGCTTTTCAACTTGATATAGTCCCACCTGTTCACCTCTGCTTCCGTTTCCCTTGCCCGGGGGGACATGTCCATGAAGAAGTCACTCATGTTTATGTCCAAGAGATCCCCGCCCATGTTTCCTTCCAAGAGTTCTATGGTTTCATGACTTATATTCAGGTCTTTGATCCACCTTGAGTTTACCTTTGTGTATGGGGTCAGACAGTAGTCCAGTTTCATTCTCTTACATGTAGCTGTCCAGTTTTTCCAACACCAGCTGCTGAAGAGGCTGTCATCTCCCCATTGTATATCCAGGGCTCCTTTATCAAATATTAATTGACTGTAGGTGTTTGGGTTAATGTTTGGATTTTCTATTCTGTACCACTGGTCTGTGGGTCTGTTTTTGTGCCAGTACCAAATTGTCTTGATTACTGTGGCTTTGCAGTAGAGCTTGAAGTCAGGGAGCGTAATTCCCCCTGTTTGATTCCTCCTTCTCAGGATTGCTTTGGCTATTCGGGGTCTTTTCTGGTTCCATATGAATTTTAGAATTATTTGTTCCAGTTCATTGAAGAAAGCTGTTGGTAGTTTGATAGGGATTGCATTGAATCTGTAGATTGCTTTAGGTAGTATAGCCATTTTGACAGTATTTATTCTTCCTAGCCAAGAGCATGGGATGCATTTCCATTTGTTAGTGTCTTCCTTAATTTCTCCTAGGAGTGTCTTGTAGTTTTCAGAGTACAGGTCTTTCACTTCCTTCGTTAGGTTTATTCCTAGGTATTTTATTCTTTTAGGTGCAATTGTGAATGGAATTGTTTTTCTGATTTCTCTTTCTGTTAGCTCATTATTAGTGTATAGGAAAGCAACAGATTTCTGTGTGTTAATTTTATATCCTGCAACTTTGCTGCATTCAGATATTAGTTCTAGTAGTTTTGGAGTGGAGTCTTTAGGGTTTTTTATGTACAGTATCATGTCATCTGCAAATAGTGACAATTTGACTTCTTCTATACCAATCTGGGTGCCTTGTATGTCTTTGCTTTGTCTGATTGCCGTGGCTAGGCCCTCCAGTACTATGTTGAATAACAGTGGAGAGAGTGGGCACCCCTGTCTTGTTCCCGATCTTAGATGAAAAGCTTTCAGCTTCTCGCTATTAAGTATGATGTTAGCTGTGGGTTTGTCATATATAGCCTTTATGATGTTGAGGTACTTGCCATCTATACCCATTCTGTTGAGAGTTTTAATCAAAAATGGATGCTGAATTTTGTCAAATGCTTTTTCAGCATCTATGGAGATGATCATGTGGTTTTTGTTCTTCTTTTTATTGATGTGATGGATGATGTTGATGGATTTTCGAATGTTATACCATCCTTGCATCCCTGCGATGAATCCCACTTGATCATGGTGTATGATCCTCTTGATGTATTTTTGAATTCGGTTTGCTAATATTTTGTTGAGTATTTTTGCATCTACGTTCATCAGGGATATTGGTCTGTAATTTTCTTTTTTAGTGAGGTCTTTGCCCGGTTTTGGTATTAGAGTGATGCTGGCTTCATAGAAAGAGTTTGGAAGTATTCCCTCCTCTTCTATTTTTTGGAAAACTTTAAGGAGAATGGGTGTTATTTCTTCTCTATATGTCTGGTAGAATTCAGAGGTGAATCCATCAGGTCCGAGGGTTTTGTTCTTGGGTAGTATTTTGATTACCAATTGAATTTCATTGCCAGTGATTGGTATGTTTAGTTTTTCGTTTTCTTGCTTGGTCAATCTTGGAAGGTTGTATTTTTGTAAGAAGTTGTCCATTTCTTCTAGGT